>SKCR01035795.1:0-139322 GCA_019454045.1 Zanthoxylum bungeanum
ATGATTTTCATTTTTTTAAAAAATATTTCCAAGATAATCTAGATCAATTTACCATAATCTAAGCCTAAGAAAGGGAAAAAGGAAGCTTAGAGACTCTATTAGTGAGGAAAATATTTGAATCAAGGTGAGAAATATTTGACCCAAAACTTGGAATTTTGAGTATTGAAGGTTTGATGTTTGTAATGTGTTGTTGATTGAAAATAATGTGATTATTGATGATTATTGTGTTAAGAAGTTAGTGTTTGGGTAATTTTTAGTTATGTCACCCTAGTTGAAGTACTAAGTAAGGATAATGGGTTTTGGTGGTGTTGGGATGTTAGGAACTTAGTATGATAGTAAATTTAGTGTTTAAAATTGCTTTTGGTTGTATAAGAATGGAAGTTGTGAGCATGATCATTGAAGAGGTGAAGATTGGCCCTGGAAATAGCCAAGCGTCGCGACGCCATTGGGCTAGCGTCACAATGGGTAACCAGGCAGAGCCTCTTTTTCAGTTCTGATTTTTGAACGTCGCGACGCCATGGGGCTAGTGTCACGACGCGAATCAAACCAGAGCCTCTGTTTTGATTCTGCTTTATGGAAGTCACGACGCGTGCCTCCTAGCATCGCGACGCGGATGGAAGCCGCGATGCTTGGCACCCAACCTCGCGATGTGCAATAAAAATTGCTCTATGCCTCAACCAAGCCCGGGTGGGCGTCGCGATACGTAAAGCTTGGCGTCATGACGCATGTCCATTTTTGTCCAAACATTGTTTATCCATTCCCATTTTATTCTAAAGGGTTAGAGGGCACCCTATGGGACTCATACCAGTGTAGAGACACTAGTGCATGGCGTATAGTGATGATAGTTTAACCGAATTAAGAAACCTAGTTTAATTTCGAATCATATTTTATAACTCATATTCTATTTAAGTTTATCAAACATAGATACTCAACAGGAGCCATGATCTCCCTCAACGACGTGAAGTGGAGTTATTCAAACTTCAAACATGTGAGTAGACATTTTCTCTCCAAGTTGAAATTTAATTCACTCGAGACTTACTTTTAAATGCTTTAGGGCGTTAGCCAAGTTGATTTCCTGTTATTTCATAAATAGAAAGTTTTGAGAAATTTGAGATTTAAAAGCATGAGTTCTTATGATTTTTAGAGGCATGGGGGAAAACTCACCTCAGATTATTACTTGGAATTGACGGACACAGATAACGTGTGCACACGTAGTTCAGGAATAAGGATGATTGATGCCTCTAAATCCTAGTTCAGGGCTAGGGGACGGTGATACGTAACGCTCATAGACCTTAGTTTCAGGGTCATGTAGTAGCATGGATAAGCATTCATGGCTCTAGTTCAGTGACTTGGGGGACGGCGATACGTAACGCTATAAGACCAATAGTTAGGCATATGGGGGGACGGTGATACGTAACGGCCTCATGTGTCAGATTGTTCTACAACTTCCAAGAGATTTTAAACAGAAGATTTTTCAGAAACATATTTCTCAAAGTTTGAAAGGAAAAGAATCAGTTTTCAAGCATATGATTCAGAAAGTGATTTAAATTTAAGATGATTTTACTCAACCATACTGATACAGTTTTCTCTGATTTTTTAATTCCACTCACTGAGTTCCATATGACTCATTCCCCCCACTCTCCAATTCTTTTGATCTATCATTTGGTGAGCCACGCGCAACTTTTGGAGACATAATTCTGGAACAAGAGTTATGTTGCAGTCACTAGTTATGGGGTCCATCATACTAGATCTACATTCACATGGAATGTAGTTTTCTGTGATTTTATTTTGCTATATGACAGATATATGATGATGATGTGCATATGACGAGTATTTTCGGTATATGTACATATTTTTATGGTTATACATTTAAGTTAGTTCTAAAATTATGTATGTGATTATTCATGTGATTTCATAGTATCACAGTAAGAATGAGTTTTCTTGTGCATACGTCAGTGGCTTTGGCGACATTGAGATCTGTTGTCTGCCGGTAACATTCTCTAATTGGAGATGTTACGAACCCGTAGGTCCCCAAATACCTCGATCGGTTTGAGATGCCTCAATCTATACTGTGATGATTGATGAATGTGTCGGTCCCCCGATGCCTCGATCGGTTTGAGATACCTCGTTCTCTACTATGGTAATTGTTGAACCCACAGTTTGAGATGCCTCGATCTCTGTTGTGGTGATTGATGAACCCGTAGGTCCCCTGATGCCTCAATCGGTTATGACTTTATTGATGGAGGCTTCGTTCTCTCTGCGTGATATTGATGGATTTCCAAGGATTCGTTCCGCACGACTCATGATTCTTTCATTTTTTCTTGAGGATTCATTCCCTATTCCAAAGGCTTAATTCCATAGGTCTCCTGATCCATTCGATTCTTCTATCTCAAGGATTCATTCCATATTTCTTCTAATTCAATCGGCTTTTCTGTCTCGATAATTCATTCCTCATTTCTTTCAATTTATTTGGTTTTTTCATTCTTGAGGATTTGTTCCCCATGTCTCCAGATATGTTCAGTTGTTTTTCTACACTCATATTCTCGGAGTTGTCCATTGTTTCTTTCCCATTCTCGAGGCTCTTCCTAGATTCATTCCAAAGTTGTGTGATTTTCTTTTGATCTTTTCTTTTAATCGGTCCCCTCCATCAGTAATCTTTCTTTGGAGAGTTTCACCCCCATCATTCTCTTTTATGTGGGCTTCACCTCCATTTCTATTTTGCATGTGGGCATCGCCCTTACTTGACCTTTTAACTATCAGGTGTTCCGTGTCTTGGAGGCTTGCATCTTGTTCCATTTCTCGGAGCTTCTCGCCTTTTTTTTTGTTCAATTTCCTACAAAAGAAAAAATTATATGTATGTATGCAAATATGTATGTGTGCAAATGATCTTCTGGTTGCATGCTCGTTATTTGGCTTGAGGAAGGAGCCGTGATACTTTCCACGGGGATATCATATGGATGCGTCTCACTTTTTTACCTAAGCTATCCCTCAAGGTTCCCAACTCATCTTTTCAAATTCTTTTGATAATAATTCTTTACATGTTCTCAAAAGGTTTCTCGAAATTCTATCTCTTTCAAAGTTTGAGTAATGTCTAAATTCAAAACTCAATTTTGACAAAGATTTCACCTTTCAAATGCTTCTTCAAGTGTGTGTGGTTCTTTTACCAAACAATTCGTGTAATCCAGATTGGTTTATGCTGGCGCTAAGTGTGGATTTAGTGATGACATCTTAGTTCATTTTATTATTTTCCTAGGCTAAGATAATCTAACACCTTGTTAAGGATCAATAAATGTGTAGGAATTCAAATTTTATTGCACATAAGGTTCATCTTCATCCTTAGCTTCCTTAACTCGTCAAATTACCTTTTTTCGTAAATACTTCACATTTATGATGTGAGCCCCTGGTTACTCAAAAATTTCACAAACTCAAGTTGCTTTGCATACTCGATATCCGAGTGGTCATTTGACGCAAAACTGGTCGCAAGGTTCATGATACTTCTGGTTACTAACAATCCAAACAGAAGAGTAAATTTTGTGGGATAACCCATTTTTCTCTTTTCTATTTTCTTTTTTTTTTCTTTTTTTCACACACTTTTTCTTTTCATTTGAGTCATCTCCTTAACCAGTGTCATCTTGGTCTTAACTTTGGAAAATGGTCAAATGAATGTCAAGTATTTAGTCTATCTCTACAAATTATGCCAACTTAAATTCTTTCTAAATATGCATTGCAACTCTAAGTGCAAGTCTTAGTACGCGATATTTTGGATGGCATTATGCCAGTGATTCCAAAGTTAAAGAATTGCCTTACGGGTTTAGATATGCTCATTTTTCTTAAGATGGAAAATTTTACAAAACAAATTTATTTTATTTAAAAGGAAAAAGTCATTACATAATGTAAAACAAATATACAAATTCGATAATTTGAAATCGGGTCACTGTATGGTTGCGGCCTCTTCAAGATCCGATATTCTGCTAACATCGATCAGTTCTAGATTTCAATGTCTGAGTGGGGCACATCTGTCCGTCTCATTCCCTGGGGACTGGTGAAAATGACAGTATTGGTCCACGTTGAGGTAGTAGGGTATCGGGTTCGGCAATCGTCTCGGATTTAGTGGCTTCCGTAGGCCTTATTTCTCCAACTTGGCCAAAATCTTAGACATCGGCCTTCCCAAGATGGAAAATCTTCTATTTTTTATGGTGGCGATTTCGATGGAACCTGCTTTTGTTCTAAAGACCCTTCAACAGTTTTCCTATTTTAGCTATAATAATTTATGTTTTCAGCCTCTCTATCCTCTATATTCATTATAGTCTCTCTCAACTGCCTGAAATCAGAGATAACGGAGGTCATCCTCCTCAGTTTGTTGTAAATGGAGGGCTTAGTGTCCTTAATTATCATTTTGATTTGGTCCTTCTCTGAAGGCCTTGTTTTCATTTTCAGAAGCTGGCTTCTACGGCGATTAACATACTCATTATAGATGTCTTTGGTGTTTCTGCTTAGTATTTTCTAAATCCCTAAGTGATAGATCCAATTCCAGGTATGTGTCATATTGATTGAGGAAGACCTTCGCCAGTGTCTTCCAATCACCTATTATTTCTTTTATAGGTAGTTGTACCATACCACCAGTGCTTCTATGAGAGATATCCCAAGTAATTTCAGAACCTAGCACTTGATCAGGCCAGTGGAACTCATCACAGACACGAATTGACGAAGCTGTACTTTAGGGTCTCCATTCCCACTGAATTTGGTCATTTCAAGTATCTTGAACTCAGTAGAAAGTTGCTTTCCAAAGGCAATTACGCCATAGTAAAGCAAGTCTTTGTGTTTACTTTCCATTTTCTACATTACTGACTCAATTTGCTCAATCAGTTTCTAGAGCTCATCTTGGTAATTGGCCATCCTACCCACAATATACTTGAGCATGTCATCATCCAAAGTGGGGATTTCTTCAGTTTCTCTATTTTCAGGCTCCTCTTGCCTCATCTCACTAGTTTTATCCCTCGCTGCCTGAGATGCCGTTAAGTTGGCAATAGCATTAGTTGATAAGAAATCGAATCTTAATTATGTTAGGCTTTAGGTTGTCATGCATACGTCAAGATTGCACAGCAGAATAAGTTTTTACCTCGAGGGCAAAACTTTATGTTTGCTGGATATCCTTCAAATACGAAAGGATATTTATTCTATGATACCGAGCATCGAAATGTGTTCATAGTGTTGAGTTTCAATCAAGTCCCAAGGATCATAAATCATGCAAAAACGAGTTGAATACATATCATATGAGGTGCGGAAAAGACTCACAATGATCGGTTGGATGCTCCGAAGATGAACCACAAATGCACTGCCTCTCCTCTTCTGTCATGCTCACGGTAAACCCACTGGTTTGGGCTTCAAGATTCGGTCATGGTGGGTTTGTGGACTCCATCTTCATCTTCGAGCTCCAAGCTTCAACAATGGATTCCAAGCTCATGAAATCACTTCCCTATCACCTTGATATGTCTCCATGAGTGTGCTAGCACTTTTATCTTGCAACAAGATTACTTCTTTTCTCCCTTTACTGCATTCGGTCTTGAACCAGAAAAAAAGGAAGGCAGCAGCCCCTTGGGTGTGAGGAAGAAGAGAGGAAAGAGATGAGGGAAAGGTTTCCAAAACCTAATACCGTAAAAAGAGAGAGAATGAATTAGAAAATAAAAAATTGTAAAAGGTTTATATAATTTCCAAAAATATTTAATAAACCATTTACTTTTTCTATTTCAAAAGCAAAGCATTAAATGCTTGTCTATCACCTCAAATCAATTCATCAATCACTCAAATGTCACATCACTCAAAGTGACATGTGATTTGACGCTTGATGTGACTTGCGATTTTGACGCTTGATTTGACTTGCGTGCCGCACTCGAATTCGAAATGCGAATGCGCTCGCAAACAATCCCGGGCTTGGGTTCGCTAATTCCAAATTAATGAATTTTCCGTTGCGTCGTAATTAAATGATTACGCCTAGCGAATTCACTATCACGTCACTAACGAATTAATTCTAAATTAATTCGTTCGCCCGAATTAAAATCTAATTTCAATTCCGCGTCGAAATCTAATTTCGTTATAATATATCGAATATATTAATTTATCGATTAATTCCAAATTAATCGTTCTCTCTCTTTAACGATATTTTATCCGAGATAAAATATCTCCGTAATTAATCCCAGATTAATTTTCTTTCTCATCGAATTAATCCCAGATTAATTAAAGTGCGAGTCATACGTCATCGGTGAATCTTCAGGAACCGACCCATGAGATCTCTGGATATGTTGGCAGTAAATACGGTCGTCGGACTATCCGAACACGTAAGTACCTCGTACTACGTTTATACCGATTTACATGACAAGGTTGGCTTCTAGCAAAGCGCCATGCCTACCCAATTCTCCAGAAATATTCTTACAGGAATATATATAAATCTGTATCAAGCGTAGTATACCGTAGTATTGTGCATATCGGCCCAGTATCGGATAGTCACGTGCTAGGGCTGGGGCTGGATAAGTGTCTGCCCCGTCCGAAGCACATGTCGGATGTCTGGTAACTAGTCTCTATAATCGGATATGTATGACCTAATCATAATATCCCGATGGTTGCGCAACACTTAAGAGCACTAATACCGTATCCTGCGTGACATCATCTCCACTATGACTGAAGTGATACTTCCGTCTTGACATCACACCCAATGCACTACGACTCTCTGATAAACCCAGAAGTGGTGTACGCAGAACCGGTTAAAGCCCTGTACCACCAAGACCAAAGTCTATCGATTATCGTAAGTATTAGCGATGTAAGTCTCAGGTTAAGACTATACACACCTACCTTGATTTCGGCCTCCCATAGACACATAGTCATAATACCAATGGGATTCTGAAGGGTCTATCCAGAGCGAAGCTGTTTCCCGTACCATCGGTGAAACACAACCTCCTATCGCACTTGCATAAGAATCCAATACTTATATATATGAGAACTATGTCGTTGTGCCCTCACAACGCGCACAAGTGCAATACTAGCCTATTCCGCATTATCGATGTCCTATCTCGATAATACTCCGGCTAGGGATATTTAATGATTAATCCTTCGTGGACTGATACTGTCTCATATCATTCTCAATCCAGGAACTAATCATAGGGACCTCTCTTCATTTATATATCTATGGTGATCTAATCACAAATGATGAGAGTGCAATTTCCTTGTACATAGTTAATTTGTACAACAACACCATGATCTGTACAAATAGTGACGCTATGGGTCATATTATCCAACAATCTCCCACTTGGCACATAGCCAGTCACTCAAGTGTCCCACACCTGAACTATGAACGGTTCGCTCAAATTGCTGAGGAAAGGTTTTCGTCAGCGGATTTATTTAATTATCGTCTGACGCGATTTACACGATCATCACATCGCCACGATGTATGATCCAAACGAATCAGATGATACAGAAGTATATATCTGGATCGTCGATGAGACCTTTAATTCCTTAGCATGTGCTGACGCTAGCTCAGCTGCTAACAGAACTATATCTAATCTAATAGATTATTTTCGATCCAAATGGCTTCTATTGCTGCCTCAGCTGCAGCAATAATCCGTATTGTTGTTTATTCGGCAATAGTTATCTTGCTCGGAAGATTTCCAGCTCACTGTCCCAGTGTTCAAACTTTATAGTACCGCAGTATTACGGTTTGGAAACTTGCAACAGTGATCCTAGTCACTTCAAGTTCTCCTACTCCATAATTTCAGACAGCATCTTTAGTTCTCTCAGATACTAACAGATGTTCTTAATCTTCAATCCAGTGACTATCACTTGGATTGACCCGATTGTGGACTCCATATGCTCGAAGCGTATGAGACACCAATACAAGTACATTTTAATTTACAATTTCCCAGAGTGTTAACAACTCCAAATCTATCCCAGTAGATCTTTATTCCTTGAATAAAGGTTGTTACTCCCCAGAATTCTACGAAGAATTTCTTATGAAAGCCAAGCTTTCACCGATTTCTTTATGGGAATTTCATTATCAGTGCTCTCCCACTAACCTCCTTATATACACAAGAATTATTTCGTTTTGAGTCAAATCATAAACCATTATGATTATTTCAAAACGTCAGTTCCAAGAACCTTATGTGTTTCAATCCAAACATGGATCGAATAACCCGCAAACCTTGTTTGTCGGTTATACAAAATCGTCAGGATGTTGTAAGCATCCTCCAAAAGGTTTCCTTTTCAGGAAAGCGATTTTGATCTGCAACTGACACATTTCATAAATGAAATATGCAGTTATCTTCAAGCATCTTCAAAATGGATTTACCATGGCAACAGGTAAAAGGTTGAACCGTTATTAACACAATGTTGATAACGATACCTTTCCGTCAAAAGCCCAGCTTTGTACGTTGGTATGTTGCCTTCCATGTATGTCTTCCTTGAAGACGTTTAATGTACCAATAGGCACAATGTCTTGTGGTACAACAACTAGTATTCAATAGTTGTTATACATGGAATCCATTTCGGATTCATGGCACTTTGCCATAATAGGAGTCGATACCTCGTATCACTTCCTCAAAACGTAGTCGGTGAATATACCTTCATAAGATTGACATCATTATGAGGTTAGATCAGAAACCCATACCCTAGGTCGTTTTCTGACTCTATCCGATCTACTCAGTTCTTGTGTATTCGAAGATTAATGGTACAGATTCATCATCGATGATGAACTATTTATGTTCCATTACGGACCTTGTGCCTTGAACAGTATTACTCCGATTTTCATCGAGTATCACTATCCTCCCACTGACCACTGCATATCGGTATTCCTCTCAGGAAAAACCGCATGGTGAGCAACAATCACATTGTTCTCATGTGAGATATATAAGTACTATACTTATGGTTTCCCTTAGGATAACCTATATTGGCACTTATCCAATTTGGGTCCTTAGTTGGTATCATCCAAACGTTATGCCTGGCATACCCAAATTATCAGGAATGAGAAACTCGTTTCTTCCCTGTTCATATCCTATATGACATCTGTCAAACAGATTTATATGGAACCTTATTCTAAATAAGTTATTGCACTGTTAAAACTTATCCGTTGAAGGAAATGGTAGCAGAGAGCGACTCATGATTAGCCTTATCATGTCTAACATGATTCGGTTAATCCATTCGGACACACCGTCACTTTGACGTGTTCCGAGAGGAGTCCCCATTTGAAAGAATACTATACTCTTTCAAGTATATAAGAAACTTATTGCTTAAGTATTTTCCATTACGGTCTTACCGTGACGGTATAATACTATAGCCGATCTGTTTGTCTATTTCGTGTCGAAACTCTAAAAGTTTCCGATTTGTGTTCTTCAAAAGAAACACATAACCATAACGTGATGCCACATCCGTTTAAGGTCACGAAATATTCATGTTCACATCTAGCTAGCTAGATATGGGCCCACTTACTTCACCATGAATAGGGCTAACAGGTCGGTGGCCCTTTTATACTATACCAACTAAAAATAGTATTTTAGGTACTTTACCTAATAAACTAGATTCGCAGACCTTATTTGAATAGTCAAATCAGTCCTAGTACCCACTCTTCAAAAGTGTGGATATACGAGTCTCGTTAATTGTGTCCTAGACAACAATGCCACAAATAAGTCTCTATTGATCAAATCAATTTGAGCTATTTATTTGTCATTTTATATGTTTGAGATTTTATTTATATTCAAAATATAAATTCTATTATTTACATCTAATGTATTTATCTCAATATCATTTTATATAATAAAACACTTAGTGTTCTATAATATAAAGGTTTATCCCAACGGATTAAGCACTGATATAGAGATAATGTCTCTAGTCAAACTAGTTACATTATAACAGTCCCTAATTTAAGTATATACCCAAAGGGTAGTTCCTAAACTTAGGTATCTACGGTCGAACAGCGACTTTCGTCCCGTTTCCGTTTCGCAGAGAAATCTCGGCTTGAAGTCAGTATCCAGCTCATAGTGGATTCTGAACATCAATACATATATTTTATGTACCACACTAAGTATTTAAAATCCAATTTCAATACTAGTAGTGAACATAACTTTGACAATTATTTTTAAAGTTAGAGCCTTGCCATTTCTTTAATTCCTTCGTGTCTTCCATATCCAAATGGTAGTCACTTTGGTATATGTCAATTATCCTTTTCAATATTTTAGGAACCTTAGGCCAAGCCTTGGGTTTTTAGAATATCGAAACGATGTGCACCTCGTGCTACATGCCCAATTGCAAACTTTGACTTTATCTCCTCTAGAATAGTCAATTAATTATCCAAGAATTATAAATTGCAATTTTAATACTTCTTAAATCTAAAATTAGATTTATGACAAGTATATTAAATTAAGCACTAAAGTCATCATCACATAAATCTTCAGAAGATTTTATGCTCTACTTATTTTGCTTAATTTTGGGCTTAAGGTATAATAAGTTATTTTATCAAATAAAGTAACCTATTATTTATTCCCAATTTGAAAATTAAAGTCGTTTAAATACATTTTCACCCAGGATTATGTCTTAAACATTAATCTTTCATTTATATCTTGATTCTAATAGTCCAACTATTTAATCAACGATTTGTGGTACTATTTTATTATAGATTATAATAGTCCAACTATATAATCAAATATAATCTAAATTAATTAACCTCAATTACATTGATTACTATAATCCAATTATAAAATCAACTGTAAACTGAAATTAATTATTCAATATATTGATTAATATAATCCAATTATATATAATCAAATATAATACAGTCCAACTGTTTATTAAAACAACAATTTAAATATTAGTCCAACTAACATTTAATATTACGACGAATAATTTGAATGAGCGCGTATGGCGAGCGAGTATTGAACGAATATTGCAATTCAATTCTTGCCTCCCACTATTTTTCGGCGAGCCTCTAACCCTCTGTCGAGTACTCGGGAAACCGTGTTTCCTAGTGGGCTAGAATCCCGTTAAATATCACACAATCTTGACTTTGGCCAACAAATTGTATGATAATTAACTAGGTAGATCTCGAAGATCAATTGGATCTCATCCAACTCCTAGATCCAGTAGGTGGACATCCAAGTCCCAAACATATATCTTATATATGCCTATACATCGAATGTATACCCTAACCTTTTTCCTCTGAATCAACTAGGCATTGGCTTTGGCACAAAAACCTAGTGATCCCAGTCAAGCGCGGACCCATTGACATGGAAGCTTCGTAATCAATGTCGTTGGACAAGAAGTGGTCTTGACTTTGGCCAACAAACCACAACTTGGACAAGACACCAATATGGAACAAAGCCTCGTGATTCAAACACATCTTCGACGGACAAGGGCTTGACTTTGGCAAACAACCCATGCCAATCTAGGATCTTGAGCAAGAATCACTCAATGGAAGGAAAAACGCATGATATTTGATAAGGGCTTTTCGTGTGCCAATTGGCTACCAATTTAATTATCTTTGTTAAGGTCTCATCATCATACACCCTTAAACATGCATTCTAAACACATAATAAAGCGCATATGATAAAATAATAATGATATGCGGATGGATATTTTACACATCGATCCTAGATCAAATCTCTCACTTTCTCTCTCCCGCTAGCACAAATATTTCTTCTACCCGTTACACTACACTTCTAAAGAAACCTCATTTACATTGAGGGGAATAGGTGAGAAGAGAATACAAAGAATAGGAGGTGATAAGGCTCGACACGCAGGTCCAATTAATAAATCAAATTTATTACAATTCCAAAATCGCCCCACCCGACTAATATCCATCCGATATACATTATTCAAACATCACAACCATGTATTCATACAAGCATGTTATCAATCAATCAATCAAATTAATTAATCTGATAATTAGTGATCATCCAATGTTCAAACAAAGATTTGATTTTGTTCGAGTCAAACTCGTATTGCGAAAAGTACTTAAAGTACGAATTCCCGAATTAAAATTAAATTACATGATTAAATCCATTATTTAATTCTAAATTAAATATTACACTTTATAAAATAAACCTTTACGACTTAAATTTCAAATTAATCGTTACGGGTCTCAAAGCCCGATTAATATCCAATATTAATTTAATTAAAGTCTAATGGGCTTTTAATTTTCTTGAGGCGTGGACTTTTGGTCAACTCGGGTCAAACCGAATAACCAAAATCCAATCCGGGAGTTACCCCATAAGCCCATAAATTAATTTAGGCCCATTAGGCCCAATTAAACGTTAAAGGTTCATTAGTCGCATTTGGGCCTTTTGGAAGCGGTTTTGGGCCTAATTGGATCCAACCAATTTTGGCCTAAACCAACTTTGTACAACAAAGTCCAATAAACCCAATAACAACTTTAAAAGCCCAAATCCAATTTTAAGCCCAATATTTAATTCCAAAAATTCCAAATTTCCCAATTAAATTACCTAAAGTGTATAACATTATTAATTACCCAAATCAAAGTTCCAAAACATCAAATTTGTCCAATTAATCATGTTAACATCATGAATCATGTCCAACATAATTTGATCAAAATCAAACCCAATTTCATGATTCAAGTGTCTCGGCCAAAGAGGGAAATTATGCCCAAATCAAATTCAATCCAATTGAACCAAATTAAACATAAATTCAACATCCCCAAATGATTTGCAAGTCATCCAATGAACAAAAAATCAAAAATCCAAGACATTAGGGCACTTACTAAATTCGGCCAACATTAGCAATTTGGGGAAAATTGTTCCAAACACTTTTTTTCAAAAATTGATCCAATCATCTTCAATTAAACATACTTTAAGCATTCTAAATCATTCAATTTCATTAAACATGCTCAAAATCAAGTTTACCCAAATTAAAGTTTTGGCCAACAATAAGCAAATTGGGGAAAATCAATTCAATTAATTTTTCTTCAAATTGATTACATATAACTCTAAGTTATTCATATACAAACATTCTTAAACAAACAATTTGTCAAAATCATGCTTAAATCAAAAAGCCCCAAATTTTGCTCAAGAACCCTAAAAACGTTTTAAGCACAAATGGCTCTGATACCATTGTTAGTTTCAATCAAGTCCCAAGGATCATAAATCATGCAAAAACGAGTTGAATTCATATCATATGAGGTACGGAAAAGACTCACAATGATCGGTTGATGCTCCGAAGATGAACCACGAACGCACTGCCTTCTCCTCTTCTGTCATGCTCACGGTAAACCCACTGGTTTGGGCTTCAAGATTCGGTCATGGGGGTTTTGTGGACTCCATCTTCATCTTCGAGCTCCAAGCTTCAACAATGGATTCCAAGCTCATGAAATCACTTCCCTATCACCTTGATTGTCTCCATGAGTGTGCTAGCACTTTTATCTTGCAACAAGATTACTTCTTTTCTCCTTTACTGCATTCGGTCTTGAACCAGAAAAAAAGAAGGCAGCAGCCCCTTGGGTGTGAGGAAGAAGAGAGGAAAGAGAAGGGGGAAAGGTTTCCAAACCTAATACCGTAAAAAGAGAGAGAATGAATTAGAAAATAAAAAATTGTAAAAGTTTATATAATTTCCAAAATATTTAATAAACCATTTACTTTTTCTATTTCAAAAAGCAAAGCATTAAATGCTTGTCTATCACCTCAAATCAATTCACATCAATCACTCAAATGTCACATCACTCAAAATGACATGTGATTTGACGCTTGATATGACTTGCGATTTTGACGCTTGATTTGACTTGCGTGCCGCACTCGAATTCGAAATGCGAATGCGCTCGCAAACAATCTCGGGCTTGGGTTCGCTAATTCCAAATTAACGAATTTTTCGTTGCGTCGTAATTAAATGATTACGCCTAGCGAATTCACTATTCACGTCACTAACGAATTAATTCTAAATTAATTCGTTCGCCCGAATTAATATCTAATTTCAATTCCACGTCGAAATCTAATTTCGTTATAATATATCGAATATATTAATTTATCGATTAATTCCAAATTAATCATTCACTCTCTTTAACGATATTTTATCCGAGATAAAATATCTCCGTAATTAATCCCAGATTAATTTTCTCTCTCATCGAATTAATCCCAGATTAATTAAAGTGCGAGTCATACGTCATCGGTGAATCTTCAGGAACCGACCCATGAGATCTCCGGATATGGTGCAGTAAATACGGTCGTCGGACTATCCGAACACGTAAGTACCTCGTACTACATTTATACCGATTTACAAGACAAGGTTGGCTTCTAGCAAAGCGCCATGCCTACCCAATTCTCCAGAAATATTCTTACAGGAATTATATAGATCTGTATCAAGCGTAGTATACCTTAGTATTGTGCATATCGGCCCAGTATCGGATAGTCACGTGCTAGGGCTGGGGCTGGATAAGTGTCTGCCCCGTCCGAAGCACATGTCGGATGTCTGGTACTAGTCTCTATAATCGGATATGTATGACCTAGTCATAATATCCCGATGGTTGCGCAACACTTAAGAGCACTAATACCGTATCCTGCGTGACATCATCTCCACTATGACTGAAGTGATACTTCCGTCTTGACATCACACCCAATGCACTACGACTCTCTGATAAACCCAGAAGTGGTGTACGCAGAACCGGTTAAAGCCCTGTACCACCAAGACCAAAGTCTATCGATTATCGTAAGTATTAGCGATGTAAGTCTCAGGTTAAGACTATACACACCTACCTTGATTTCGGCCTCCCATAGACACATAGTCATAATACCAATGGGATTCCGAAGGGTCTATCCAGAGCGAAGCTGTTTCCCGTACCATCGGTGAAACACAACCTCCTATCGCACTTGCATAAGTATCCAATACTTATATATATGAGAACTATGTCGTTGTGCCCTCACAACGCGCACAAGTGCAATACTAGCCTATTCTGCATTATCGATGTCCTATCTCGATAATACTCCGGCTAGGGATATGTAATGATTAATCCTTCGTGGACTGATACTGTCTCATATCATTCTCAATCCAGGAACTAATCATAGGGACCTCTCTTCATTATATATCTATGGTGATCTAATCACAAATGATGAGAGTGCAATTTCCTTGTTACATAGTTAATTTGTACAACAACACCATGATCTGTACAAATAGTGACGCTATGGGTCATATTATCCAACACATAGCTCGCTTCGCTAAATTTCTAGAAATAAATTTTTTTTCTGAAGAAGGTAATCATAGACAGGTTGAACTTGAGACCGATACTAACAAAAATGTCACAATGTTCCCCATCAATAATCACAATACACACCTCATCTCTTACAAATACTATAGTATAAAAGATGTTATCTCGTAGCTGCCCCATAACATCAACCAACACACTTGGCATCTTGACAAAAATAGCTCAAGAAGAAAAAAATACTAAAAAATGACAAGACACAAAAAATAAGACTCTAAAAAACCTAAAGAATACCAAATGAGATTCAATCAAAATAAAAAAAGTCTAAGTATTGACCGGCTGATGTTCAGAGTCTGATGTTGAACTCTTGAATTCAGATTTTGATTTGATGCTGAGTTCAAAGTCAGATGCTGATGTCTTGAATTCAACATCTGATCTGAATCGGAATTCAAAGTCTGATGCTGATGTTATGACTTCCAAAGTCTGATGCTGATATTCTGATTTTAGAGTCTGATGCTGAGTCTGGTTTCAGAGTCTGATACTGATATTTTGAATTCATAGTTTATTTTCAGAGTCTGATGCTGAGTCTGATTTCAGAGCCTGATGTTGAGTCTGATCTCAGAGTCTGATGATGAGTCTAATTTCAATGTTTGATCCTACGTTATAATTTCAGAGTCTGATTTCAGAGTCTGATGTTGATTTTGATTTCAGAGTCTAATGTTGAGTCTGATTTCAGAGTCTGATCCTACGTTATGATTTCAGAGTCTGATTTCAAAGTCTACTGTTGAGTATGATTTCAGAGTCTAATGTTGAGTCTGATTTCAAAGTCTAATGTTGAGTATGATTCCAGAGTCTAATATTGAGTCTGTTTTCAGAGTCTGATCCTACATTATGATTTCAGAGTCTGATTTCATATTCTAATGCTAAGTTTGATTTTAGAGTCTAATGCAGAGTCTGATTTCAGAGTCTAATACTGATTTTAGAGTCTGATTTCAGAGTCTAATACTGAGTCTAATTTCAGAGTCTGATGCTGATGTTCTTACTTAGGCTGAATCTGACCTAATTTTTTTTTTTTTTGGACACAAATGACTCACAAGGGTATTAAACAAACCCTACAAATATGCAATGACTAACTAAACACTTGATACAAGCAAAGAACATAAAAGCCCTAAATATGACCGAAAGGATGAACTGATATGATTAACACAAAATCAAAAACTGAAAAATAACCAAGAAACAAGAACATAACACCTAGACCCTGCCACGGTTCCGGTTCGGAACAGGAAAACTGAACCGGTTGGAACCGGACAGTTCCGGTTCCAATCAGTTCCGGTTCCAATTCCGATTCTTGTTCCTGTTGAAATTCTCTAAGGTCCCAATGATCATTATCAAACATGAAACAAGTGAATACAATAAAGGAGAATGGCGGAATCATACTCACATCGAACGGATTGGATGCTACGAATAAAAAAACCCATTTTCTGCCCCTCCATGAAGCTCGGCAGTCCACTGTTCTTCTTCCTCCATTTTTGGCCATGGATGGTCCTCCATTGATGCTCCAAGCTCCAAGCTTATAAGGTGATTCCAAGCTCATGAAGTGAGTTCCCTATCACATTTGTATGGCTCCTATTGTGTGCTAGCACTTGATGATTTTGCAACAAAATCATCTCTTTACTTCTCCATTAGTCACGGCAGTAACAGAAAACCAGAAGAAGAAAAAGAAGGTCCAAGACCGAGTGAGAGAGAAGATGTATTTGGCTCCACAAATGTGAGCAAGGAGAGAGAGTGAAAGTTTTGTGAGTTGGTTTCCAATTTGTGTATCTAATACACTTTATTCATTTTCCAAAAATTAAATAAATGATTTACCAAAAATCTTTCCAAAAGTCAAATGGCAATTAAAGCCTTCACTCACCAACTACCATCAATCAATCAATCAATCAATCAATCAATCAATCAATCAATCAATCAAATTGTCACATCACTCAAAGTGACATGTGATTTGACGCTTGATGTGACTTGCGTGTCGCACTCGAATTCGAAATGCGAATGCGCTCGCAAACACTCCCGGGCTCGGGTTCGCTAATTCCAAATTAACTAATTTTCCGTTGCGACGTAATTAACTGATTATGCCTAGCGAAATCACTATTCACGTCGCTAACGAATTAATTCTAAATTAACTCGTTCGCCCGAATTAAAATCTAATTTCAATTCTGTGTCGAAATCCAATTTCGTTTAATATATCGAATATATTAATTTATCGATTAATTCCAAATTAATCGTTATCTCTCTTAATTGATATTTTATCCCAGAAAAAATATCTCCGCAATTAATCCCAGATTAATTTTCTCTCTCATCTAATTAATCCCAGATTAATTAAAGTGCGAGTCATACGTCATCGATGAATCTTCGGGAAGAGACCCATGAGATCCCCGAATATGTTGGCAGTATATTCGGTCGTCGGACTATCCGAACACGTACGTACCTAGTACTACGTTTATACCGATTTACAAGACAAGGTTGGCTTCTAGCAAAGCGTCATACCTACCCAATTCTCCAGAAACATGCTTACAGGAATAAGCGATCTATATCAGGCGTAGTATACGTAGTATTGTGTATGTCGATCCAGTATCGGATGATCACGTGCTAGGCCTGGGGCTGGAATTGTGTCTGCCCCGTACGAAGCACATGTCGGATGTCTGGTAACTAGTCTCTATAATCGGATATACATGACCTTGTCATAATATCCCGATAGCTGCAGCATTTAAGAGAACCAGTCTTGTATCCTACGTGACCATCATCTCCACTATGACTGGAGTGATACTTCTGTCTTGACATCACACCCAACACACTACGATTCTCGATATACCCAGAAGAGGCGTACACAGAAACCGGTTAAAGCCCTGGACGACCAAAACCAAAGTATATTGATTGTCCCAAGTATTAGCGGTGCAAGTCTCAGGTTAAGACCAAATACACCTACCCTGATTTCGGACTTCCATAGACACATAGTCATACTACCAATGGAATTCCGAGGGGGTCTATCCAGAGCGAAGCTATTTCCTGTACCATCTGTAAAACACAACCTCATATTACACTTGCATGAGTATCCTATACCCAAATCTATGAGAACTATATCGTTGTGCCCTCACAACGCGCACAAGTGTAATACTAGTCTTTTACGTATTTATCGATGTCCAATCTCAATAATACTCTGACTAGGGATATTCAATGATTTATCCTTCGTGGACTGATACTGTCTCATATCATTCTCAATCCAGGAACAAATCATAGGGACCTCCTATAATTTATACATCTAGGTGATCTAATCACAAATGATAAGAGTGCAATCTCCTTTGTCACATAGTTAATTTGTACAACAACACCATGATCTGTACAAATAGTGATGAAATTGGTCATAATTGTCCAACAATCTCCCACTTAGCCTATAGCTAGTCACTCGAGTGTCTAACACCCGAACTATGTACGGTTGGATCAAACTGCTGAGAAAGGGCTTTCGCCACGATGTATGATCCGAACGAATCAGACGAATATCAAAGTATATATCTGGATCGGTGATGAGACCGTTAATTCTTTAGCCTGCGCTGAAGCCTAGCTCAGCTGCTAAAAGAACTATATCTAATCTGATTAGATTATTATCGATCCAAATGGCTTCTATTGCTGCCTCAGCTGCAGCAATAACCCGCATTTGTTGTTTATTTGGTAACTATATCTTGCTTGGAAGATTACCAGCTCAATGTTCCGTTATCCAAACTGTATAGTACCGTTTACGACTTATAGTCATTTTTATCGGTTTAGGAAACTTGCAGTAGTGATCCCAGTCACTTCAAGTTCTCCATTTCCATAGTATAAGACAGCATCCTTAGATCTCTAAGATACTAAAGGATGTTCTTAACATCAATCCAGTGACTATCACTTGGATTGGCCTGTTTGTGAATCCATATGCTCAAAGCGTATGAGACACCAGGTCACGTACATTTTTCAATGTACGATTTCTCGGAGAGTTTTTTTTCGAAAGCCAAGCTTTCGCCGATTGTTTATTATGGGAATATCATTTCCAAGAAATGACATATTGTTATCATTATTTTATAGGACAGCCATTGTCAGTGCCTCCCACTAACCTTCATATATACACAAGACTCATTTTCGTTTTGAATTAAATCATAAACTATTATGATTACATCAAATCGATAATTCCAAGAACCTAATGCTTGCTTCAATCCAAACATGGATCGAATAACCTGCAAACCTTGTTTGCTAGTTTTGGTACGACAAAACCGACATGATGTTGTAAACATCCTCCGAAAGGTTTCCGTTTAAGGAAAGCGATTTTCCCGTTCAGCTGACATATTTCATAAATGAAACATGCAGCATTAGCAAGCATTATCCAAATGGATTTACCGTGGCAACAGGTAAAAGGTTGAATCGTAATCAACACAATGTTGATAACAATACCTTTCCGCTACAAGCCTAGCTTTATATGTTGGTATGTTGCCAACCATGTATGTCTTCCTTGAAGACTTATAGTACCAGTAGGCACAATGTCTTGTGGTACATCAACTAGTGTCTAAACATAGTTGATATACATGGAATCCATTTCGGACTCATGGAACTTTGCCATGATTAGGGAGTTGATACCTTGTATCACTTCCTCATACGTAGTCAGTTGGTATACCTCAATAAGATTGACATCTTTATGAGGTGAGATCAGAAACCCATACCCCAGGTTGTTTTCTGACTCTCTCCGACTTACGTGGTTCTTGTGTATTCGAAGATTACTGGTATAGTTTCATCCTTGATGAACTATTTGTGTTCCAATAGGATTCGGTGCCTATAACAGTATTACTCTGATTTTCATCTAGTTTTACTATCCTCCCACTTACCACTGCATATCGATATTCCTCTTGGGAAAACCGCATGGTGAGCAACAATCTAATTGTTCTCTAGTGAGATGTATAAGTATTATACTTTGGTATCCCTAGGATAACCTACAATTAGGCACTTATCCAATTTGGGTTTTAGTTTGGTATCATCCAAACATATGTCTAGCATCCCAAATTTACAGGAATGAGAAACCCGGTTTCTTTCCCGTTCATATCTAATATGAAATCTGTCAAATAGATTTTATGGAACCTTATTCTAAATAAGCTATGCACTGGTTATGCATATCCGTTGAAGGAAATGGTAGCTCATAGCGACTCATGATTAACCTTATCATGTCTAACAAAATTCGGTTACTCAGTTCGGACACACCGTCAGGATGACGTGTTCCGGGAGGAGTCCTCTTTGAAAGAATATTTTTACTCTTTCATGTATATTAGAAACTTATTCCTTAAGTATTTTCATCATGGTCTAACCGTGACGATTTAATAATTAAGCCGATCTGTTTGTCTATTTCGTGTCGAAACTCTAAAAGTTTCTGATTTGTGTTCTTCAAAAGAAACACACAACCATTACGCGATGCCACATCCGTATAGGTCACGAAATATTCATATCTACTTCTAGCCTAGCTAGACATGGGCCCACTTGCTTCACTATGAACTAGGGCTAACAGATTGGTGGCATTTACACTTTTACCAAGTAAATAGTATTTTAGGCACTTTGCCCAATAAACTAGATTCGTAGACTTTATTTGATTGGAATCAAATTAGTCCGAGTACCCACTCTTTAAAAGTGTGGATATACGAGTCTTGTTTGATTGTGTCCCAGACAACAATGCCACTTTTAAGTTTCTTCTGATCAAATCAGTTTGAGTTATTTGTTTGTCATGTTATATGTTTGAGATTTATTTATATTCAAAATATAAATGTTGTTATTCACATCTAATGTGTTTTATCTCAAGATCATCTTTATATAATAAAACACTTTAGTGTTCTAGAATATAAAGGTTCACCCGCAACGGGTTAAACACTGATATAGAGATAATGTTTCTAGTCAAACTAGTTACATTATAACAGTTTTCAAATTTAGGTACAAACCCGAGGGTAGTTCCTAAAATAGGTATCTACAGTTGAAACAGCTATTTTCGTCCCGTTTCCAATTCGCAGATAAATCTCTATGGAAGTCAGTATCCTGCTCAAAGCAGATTCTGAACACCAGTATATATTTATGTACCACACTAAGTATTTAAAATCCAATTTTAATACTAGTAATGAACATAATTATGACAAAAATATTTAAAGCCGGAGCCTTGCACCGTCTTTAATTCCTTCATGTCTGCTTTTTCCAAACGACAGTCACGCTTCCGTGATCCCGTTTGCCATAATTTTAGGCAGACATTTTAGGATATGTCATTTATCTTCCCAGAAGATTATAATGATTTTGCCTTTGCTTATTTCAACACTCCAGAAGCCTTTGGCCAAGCCTCAGGTTTCTAGAATATCGAAGTAAGGTGCACCTTCCGCTACTTGCCTTATTGCAAAGTTTGACTTTATCTCCTTGAGAATAGTCATTAATTCTACAAGAATTATTTATTGAAATTTAGTACTTCTAAGATCTAAGAATAGATCTATGAAGATCCTTCAATCTCATTATCATACTTTAAGGATCTAACCCTTAGTTCTGACAAAGAAATTAAGGAGTCTAATGTGACAAACTTAATGGATTAAGCACTAAAGTTATCATCACATAAATCTTCCAAAGATTATGCTATACTATTTGCTTAACTCCGGGCTTAGGCCTAATATGTTATTTTATCAAATAAAGTAACTTATTAGTTTCCAGGACCATCCTGAAATTTTATTCCCAATTTGAAAATTAAACCATTTAAATACATTTTCCCTAGGATCATGTTTTAAATGTCAATCTTTCAATTTTATCTTGATTCTAATAGTCCAACTATTTAATCAACGATTTAGGTACTATTTATTATAATGATTATTATAGTCCAACTATTTTAATCAACTATAATTAATTAAATCAAATATATTGATTATTATAATCCAATTATATAATCAAATATAAATGAATAGTTTGAATACAGTCCAACTGTTAATTAAAACAACGATTAAATATTAGTCCAACTAACATTTAATTAATTTGACGAATGTTATTTGATTGAACGCGTATGGCAAGTAATTAAACGAATATTGCAAATTCAATTCTTGCCTCCCACTATTTTTCGGCGAGCCTCTAACCCTCTGTCGAGTACTCGGGAAACCGTATTTCCTAGTGGGCTAGGATCCCGTTAAATATCACACAATCTTGACTTTGGCCAACAAATTGTATGATAATTAACTATGTAGATCTCTAAGATCAATTGGATCCAATCCAATTCCTAGATCCAGTAGGGGGACATCCAAGTCCGAAACATATATCTTATATATGCCAATATATCCATTATATTACCTAACCTTTTTTCCTCTGAATCAACTAAGCATTGGCTTTGGCACAACAAACTTAGTGATCCCAGTCAAGCGCGACCCATTGACCATGGAAAGCTTCGTAATCAATGTCGATGGACAAGAAGTGGTCTTGACTTTGGCCAACAAACCACAACTTGGACAAGACACCAATATGGAACAAAGCCTTCGTGATTCAAACACATCTTCAACGGACAAAGGCCTTGACTTTGGCCAACAAGCCAATGCCAGTCTTAGATCTTGAGTAAAAATCACTCAATGGAAGGAAAAACGCTTAATATTTGTGAGGGTTTTTCGAGTGCAAATTGGCAACCAATTTATTATCTTTTTTAAGGTCTCATCATCATACACCCTTAAACATGCATTCTAAACACATAATAAAGCGCATATGATAAAATAATAATGATATGCGGATGGATACTTTACACATTGATCCTAGATCAAATCTCTCATTTTCTCTCTCCCGCTAGCACATGTATTTACTTCTACCTGTTACACAGGCGAGACCGAGAGGCTTATGAGGCATGGAAGAAAAAGAATTTCATTACCCGCATTATGTTGCTAAGCAGTATGGATAATGACCTAATGAAATAGTTCAGGAAATATGACATGGCTAATGACATGGGGTCCACACTAGCTGAAAAGTTTGGTAGTACATCAATAACCAAACTCAGGTCACTGACAATCAAGTTTGACACATACAAGAAACGCCCTGAGTTTACTATGTCAAAACACCTGAGGAAAATGTCAAACATGATTACTGAACTGGCAGATGCTGGACATGTTCTTACAGATGAACAGAAAGTCCAAGCGGTCATTCTTTCTATTCCAAATAGCTGGAAGCATATGAATATGCATTTGACCCACAATGAGAGCATCAAAACCTTTGATGATGCTAAACGTCACCTTGAATTAGAAAGCGACCGACTCGCAGCCGCTAAGTCAAATACTGAAGTGTATATGACAGAAACTAGCAAACCTGGGGGTTTCAAGAAGAAAAGAAAATTTCATGGTGGTGGGTTCCAGTTCGAAAAAGAACAAAATTCTTCCAAGCCATAAAAGAAACAGAAAACCAATCAACATGGGAAAGGAAAACGTCCTACCAAAAAGAAAAACATGGCAAAGGTTAAATGTTTTAACTGTGGTAAGAAAGGTCATTTTGCTCGTGACTGCACTGAGCCTAAAAAGGTGAATACCTTTCGTGCATATTTAAATGAAATATGTGTTTCAAGTTCAATCTTTCTAACTAAATCTAATCCTTTGTGGACTGTAGACTCAGGAGCCACAGACCATGTAGCGAATGATAGAGATGCCTTCGTGGAATTTTGACGAATTTCACCTGGGGTGAAGTGGCTATATGTTGGCAACAACTCACGAGTTGAAGTCAAAGGAATAGGAACATGCAAGTTAGTCATGCATGGTGGAAAAAATTTATTACTACATGATGTATTGTTTTCTCCACAAATTCGTCGAAATTTAGTTTATGTGTTGGTTTTGGTTAATTTAGGTTTCAATTTGAACTTCCATAAATTTGGTGTTGATTTGTACTTAGGTACCATACACTATGGTTCTGGTTATTTTCTGGATGATTTTATTGTATTAAATGTTGAATGTTTTAATCACAATTCCAGTTTTTCGTTTGTTACTTCATCTGTCAGTGATGATAATGATGTAACTACGTGGCATGCTAGACTTGGCCACATTGGCCAACAAAGAATGAAAAAAATTGCCAAAGAAGGCTTTCTGGGAAATATTGAGAAGGTAAAATTGTCAACCTGTGAATATTGCTTGGCTGGAAAAACTGCGAGAAAACCATTTGGAAAATGGACTATAGCAGAATTTCCATTACAATTAATCCATTCAGATATCTGTGGTCCAATGAATGTCAGAGCAAGGCATGGAGCATCTTATTTCATCACATTCATAGATGATTTTACACGCTTTAGTTATGTCTATTTGATTGCTTATAATCTGAAGCATTAGAATGTTTTAAGAAATTTATGAATTTAACAGAAAATCAATTGGAAAAGAAAATTAAAGCACTACGCATTGACCGTGGTCGTGAGTACTTATCTGATCAGTTCAGAGAATTATGTGATGAAAAAGGAATTAGTCGTCAGTTGACTACTTCTGCTACTCCTCAACAAAATAGTGTTGCGGAAAGAAGAAATAAAATTCTTCTTGAAATGGTTAGGTCTATGATGGCACAAACAAATTTGCCTATAACCTATTGGGGTGATGCATTATTAACTGCCACATATGTACTTAACCGAGTGCCATCAAAATCTGTTGCCACCATACCATATGAGTTATGGACAGGTCGCAAACCAGATATTCACTTTCTGAAACCTTGGGGTTGTGCGGCCTATGTTCATATTCGTTCTCATGAATATGGAAAGTTAGGCCCAAGAGGAAAAAAATGTATCTTTATAAGATATTATGAACAATCAAAAGGGTATATTTGCATAGGTGAACATGAAAGTGGAGGCGTGACAGAATTTGAATCACGAGATATCACATTTTTAGAAAAAGATTTTCCTAAGCAGTGAGAGATAGGTCAAGATTTATCTCTATATGAAACTCAAGATCACATGATTGGTGAACACTCGGGTTTACCTAATTCAAGTGGGAGTTATGAGAGAAATTTGAGAAAACGATGAATCTGTTTCACATAAATCTCAAAATGATGAATTAGTTTCACATGAGTCTCATTTAAGTGATCCGAGTGGAAGTGATGTACATAATCCAAGTAGAAGCAATGTGCACGATCCAAATGAGAATAATATGGAAAGTGAGGAATCAGTTCCACCACTAGAATCCCAATTACGGCGTAGTAATCGTATAGGCATTCCTCGACGTCGTTTCGATATCGAAGGAGAAACCTTTATGATTCTACCTCAAGATGATGAAGAACCTAGAAACATAATAGAGGCTCTTCAGTGTCATGCTAAGGAAAAATTGATGAAAGCAATGGAAGAAGAGATGGAGTCAATGAGGTCCAACAAAGTTTGGGAATTGGTTGATTTACCCAAAGGACGCAAAGCTGTCAATAACAAATGGGTTCTTAAAATAAAGAGTAATGCCGATGGCAATATCGAAAGATATAAAGCACGACTTGTAGCAAAATGGTATACACAACAGGAAGGAATTGACTATGAATAGACTTTTTCACCTGTTGTAAGGTTTACCTCAATTCGCTTGATTCTGACTATAGTAGCAAGTATGGATCTAGAATTACATCAAATGGATGTAAAGACTGTTTTTCTCAATGGAGAACTTGATGAAGAAATCTACATGGAACAACCAGTAGATTTCATAAAAGAAAATGAAAATGAGAAAGTATGTAGACTTTTAAAGTCTATATATGGTCTCAAGCAATCGTCTAGACAATGGTATATACGATTCCACAATACAATCATTTCGAATGATTTCACAATGATAGATGAGGATCATTGTGTGTACACCAAGAGAGATAAAGATAAGTTCATTATCTTATCCTTATATGTGGATGATATACTTATAGCTGGAAATGATAAGGAGTTTGTAAAACACATTAAAGAATGTTTATCATCTAACTTTGAGATGAAAGATATGGGAAAAACTGCATATATTCTTGGGGTTAAGATCTCAAGAAATCGTTCAAACAATTTATTATATCTTTCACAAGAGTCATATATAAAGAAAATTCTTGAACGCTTCCAAATGCAGGCTTGCAAACCCATTGATTCTCCTATCACGAAAACTGAAGCTTTGAGTCGTAGATTGTATCCTGAAACTCCACAGGAAAAAGAACAAATGAAGAAAGTTCCTTATGGAAATGCAATTGGAAGTTTAATGTACGCAATGTTGTGTACAAGACCTGATATCTGTTTCGCTGTTGGAATGGTAAGTAGATACCAATCCAATCCAGGACTAGCACATTGGAAAGCAGTTAAAAGAATATTTAGATATCTGAGAGGGACAGCTGATTACTCATTGTGTTATCAAGGAAATGATCTGCAATTGAGAGACTATACTGATGCTGACTATGGATGAGATTTAGATGAAAGAAAATCTACCTCCGGTTTTGTTTTCTTGCTAAACAATGGTGCCATTTCATGGAGTAGTAAGAAACAGTCTTGTATAGCCTTATCCACAATGGAGGCTGAATTTGTGGTCTTTTCATCAGCAGTACAAGAGGCTGTGTGGTTGAAAAGGTTCTTGGATCATTTGGATATGTCAAATGAAGCTTCTGGTCTAGTATTAGTTAACTGTGATAGTGAAGCAGCGACAGCCTACATAAAAGACCCAAAATTCCATTGTAAAACGAAACATATAGATACCAAATATAACTTTGTGAAAGACATAGTTGCACGAGAAGAGGTAAACATGAAGTACATTTCTACGCAAGAAATGCTAGCAGATCCATTGACCAAGCCTGTTCCTAGTTATGTCTTTGTTAGACATGTAAAAACTCAGGGATTGCGTATATGTTAATGTACTTACATATTATGATATGTATTTTTTCCAAATAATGTTTACTAATGTTAATACTCATTGATGTTTGTATTCAATGCTTACATGTTAATATGTTGATACATGTTTTAAAACAAATATACTATTAGTTAGTATGAGAAGTATGTCAGACAAGTGAATGATTGACCCTCTCACACGGGCAATCGCCTCCATTACTTTGTGTTAATGGGAGATGAGACAAATTTTTTAAGTTAATTATCTGAGTGATAATTTAGAGAGCTCAAGCTTGAAAATTAAGTAATGTCGTTATGAGGTCACTTTCTCTATGATATGACCTAAGGTGAATAAGTTCGTTTTCACCTTACTTGTCTTAATGTCAGATATGAGTTAAACATTGTGTTTGTCTGAACTATAATATGTACGGTATTTTATGAGACATGCGCTCCATGGGAAATGAGAGAATACCGTAGCACATGTTTTCATACCATGTGTACATTTGCGACTATTGAGGGTATACAAGTAAAGATCTCAGTCTTGATATTGTGTGAGACCCTTGAGATTATTTCAATCTCACATTGTACCCTTTAGACTCTTGTCTGCTTCTTAAAACTTAGATTTGATGATCACTATCTTGGAGTGTTGCTGAAAGATCATGAGAGATTCGATCTGAAAGAACATCTCTGGAAAAGCGAATTGAATCAAAGTTAGAGATTCGAGAAAGGAAAAAGATCATTATATGAGTAATATCACATTAGATTGTATTCACTAGGTCGACCAATTATGTTGTTCTATGTGATCAAACATGATTGTGAATACAAAATAAATATTACATTCGAAAAATAGATCGAGAGAGATTTAATGTGATATGATCGAGGATACTGCATATATAATTAACTATGGTTCTATCCATTTTTCGAGCAGCTATATATTCCTAACATATGTATAGCAATTGAGATCTCGAAGTATGCTGGTCGCACGACACAATTGCAAAGTATGAATTATTCTTGTAGAGATAATAAAAATTGTTGATCTCATCATGTGTGAGTGGGAGATGTTGGAAATTGTTGTTAATTGGGAATTATTTGGTGTTGTTAAATAACAACAATTAGTAATAATTTCATGTTGGAAATTATTAAGTAACAACAAGAATTGTTAATCAAATAATTAAGTAACAACAAGAGTTGTTAAGTAACAACAATTAGTAAAATGTTAAGTGAGGAACATATGGTACACCCATGATGGTAACATTTTTGGAAGGGTTAGAGAAGTCATTATGCATCCTAATAATGTGATTAATAGTAATCAATGCATGTGATTACATAGTGACTTGGTTTCTCTCCTATAAATAAGACAATTTGCTTATTGAGTTATGCAATCAATTAAGTTTGATTAAGAGGTCTCTACAAGTTTAAAGGTATACAATTGTATTGTGGTTAATATAGATTTATTTCAATTAGTTTGTAAATAAATTTAGGACTAGTAATACATGTATGGTTGGATCCTAGGAGGACAAACATATAAATATATTATGGATTACATTTCCTAACAATATATTTATAGCGCTCGTATTCCCCTGGTTAAAAACCACCAAATCTATATAACAAAAAGTTAAATATTTTTTTAACAACATAAAATTTTATGTTGAATGCATTAAATTTGAAATGTCAAATTAAAAAAATAATAATAATAATAAAAACAAAAAAGAAAAAGAAAAAGAAAAAGAAAAAAGAAATCGAAATCAAGAATCACGTGAGAGAACAAATAGACGGCATGGGATATGTTCGTGATCGCTCTCTCTCTCTCTCTCAAGTCAAGTATAATCATGATGACTCGTGAATTGGACGTGTTCATTTCTATTTCTACCCCATATTAAACTACACAACTAATTCCGTTGGTCTTGAATTTTATTAAAAAAGAAACTTTCATCCATCCAAAAAAAAAAAAAAAATAGATAATTTGTCAAATACTTGCGGTACTTTGATAAGATTTTCTTTGATAGCCCAAGGCATCGGGGCAGTTATGAGTTTTTTGAATTTTACGAGATTTTAGAAGATTTAATAAAATGAGACCATTAGTATAAAAAAATAAAAATATATGACTTATATTATTTATTAAAAAATTAAATTTCTCAGGATTCCAGATACTCTAATTTTATATCATATTTGAGGACCCTAATTGATCGTCTATAGGGCTGAGCACCAGTTCCGATTCTATTCGGAACCGGTTGGAACCGGACTGGAATCGAATTGGAATTGATAAATATGATATTTTATTTAATTGAGTGAGTTTCGGTTCCACGCGGAATCGAATAGGAACCTATTAATATGGTACCTTATTTAATGAGTATGTTTCAATTCCACTTAATTAGGAATCGATTTTTTCCGGATAGGTTCCGGTTCCACTCGAAATCGGGACCGAAACTGATTTTACTCACCCCTAATGGTCTGTGTTGATTATCTTTCAAATAATTTTTACATAACATTAACATAATTGGTTGAAATGAATATATCAATAAATTTAAGCAACTGAATAATATGAGTTCGATTTATCATTGAAACTTACATCATAACTTACTTTATGTTGTATATGTGAAGCTCTTATACATACTCAAGAGTTATCCGGATACTTATAAAAGGGCAGGAAGATTTACCAATTAAAAAACAAAAGATTTGCTTTGATTTCTGGCTAAAAGATCTACAAGTTTAGTTAAAATTGGGAAGTCAAACTTGTAAAAGGCCAACTCACCGACTACCTTCACATATTTCATTGATAAAATATATCAACAAAATTGCAACAAAACAAATTAACTCTCCTTTTTACTCCACGTTTTAATTTTGTCCTTGTTTAAAAGAAAAAGGATAACGAAGTTTTTTGAGTTTGGTAAAATGGTTGCAATTTTTTTATAATTGATCCCGTGTGTGTATGTATGCATATATGTATGTATGTATTTTAATTTTAAAATTTTAATTTTATTTTTTTAATTTTTTTTTGTGTAAAAAAAATAATTAAAATATAGTTAAAATATTGATCCATCCAAATTTTAAACATTGATATACATATATATATATATATATATACACACATATTTTTGTCGTGTGCGATTGAGCCTACCCCCAAAATTGATGTCCAAAACAGATAAAATACCTTCTCAATTTTCATAAACATTATATTTTGTATAGACCGAAGATTTGTTTTAAAACGAGTTTGTGTATCTCAAAAAAAAAAAAATTGTGATCAGTTATAAAATAAAATAATCTCCTAATATTTTATCAAATCATAGGGTGTCATTGTCTTTTTTTTTTTTTAAATAAAAATAAAACAAGAATATTCTACTATAAACTATCAAATATTTATGATGAGAAATATGTCAAACATATAAGATTAGATCAGCTCTTTTATTTTGCGACCTAAATATTTTAATCCTAAAATAGGCTGAATATACTTTTAAATCTTCGAATAGAGATCTAAAGATGAATTTATTAATTTATTAAGTTAAGAGACATATTAGAAAAGAGAGAGAACACATATTTTAATATGTAAAAGATAAATAACATTACATTAAAATCCGTATTTTTTTTATGTGAACCTTAACTTATTCAAAATATATATACACACACGCATACACACACCTTATTTATTGGAGCCTCTCAAATTTTTTTCAACTATCGTCTATCAATATTAAATAAATAATATAAATATTATAAATTTATAAATTTAAAATTAAACCTTTAAAATTTATGGAATTCATCATCAGAAAATCATATGGCTTCGTATATATATATATATATAATAAAGGAGAATGGTGTTGGAGGAAAGAGAGTGTATCCAACAGCTCTCTTTATGTGGCTTATTGACGGCCCAGATCATTTCATTGATAATTGGAGGAAAGAGAGTGAATTGATTGATGGAAAATGTCAAAAAATTTCAAATTAAAAAATAGAAAGTTAAAATAAAATCATTTAATTAAAATATAAAATCATTTAATATATAAACACCATGCTGTAGGTACGGGTAAATACTATAAAACCGTGTCGTAGACACTGGCAAAAACTAGTATATATATATATATATATCAAAATATTCAACTCAAACACAAACTCATCCCGAGGCGGCAGATTCATAAAAAAGAAATCCAAATCATGGGCGGATTCAAAGTTGATTTGGTTTTTAGTGGACCCTTTGGTTGTTTATTGATTTGATTGTGAGCCCGCCAAAAGTCTCTTTAACTACTCACCGACATGTTAAAAATATAAAGTTTTCATACAATTTTAAAAATATAAATTTTAGTTTATATCATCAGATATTTTTCATTAATCTTAAGTAATTTTTCATTCTATTAGTATTAAATACTTTGATACTCCAAAAACTATTTCAATATAGTAAAAATTTGTTTCAAAATTAATCGATAAGTGACTCAATAAATAAAAAAATTATTTAACGGTCCAACAGGAACTAACGCTTGTATTTTTAAAAATACATATATTAAAGTGTCATTATAACAATTGATAGTTGAATGTAATTTTTATTTTAATATATACACTTATCCCTAATATTTTTATAATACATTTTTACTCTAATGGACAGAAAAATTAATTTTTTTTAACAATTTTATCCTTGGATACTATTTATATTGACATGAAAATTAAAAATTTAACATGGGGTGCTGAAGGAAGGGCTCCAATTGTTATAAAAACCGCAACCCCATAATTTTATTAATATTAATGATAATAAATGATATTATATTGACATAATAATACATCAATTATGGTGTTAATATTTAATATATTAGTATTAAAGGGTAAAATTATAAAAGAACATTTTTTTTAGGTGAGAAGGTAGTGTTAGGAGTGTCCATTAATCGGTTTTAACTGATTAATCGAACCGTTCCGACCAATTTTTTTATAATGGTTCGGTTATTGTGAGTAAATCGATTTTTTCGATTAAGATTTTTAACTTTTTCGGTTCGGCTAAGGTTATGAGATTTGTATAACCGAACCGACTAATTAACCGATTACAAACCATAATTTGACTTTATATATATTTTTAATTAAAACAAAATTAAAATGTTTACCTTCTGCCTGTATTGAGTGTAGTTGCAAACTATTTTTTGATGAATTTAATTTTTTTTCTTATGTTGTTAAACACATATATGTTTGTTTTTTTTATGAATTTAAATTTGTATTAATGTGTTAATGTGGATTGTTATTTGTGGAGATTATGAACCGGTTAATAACTGAATTAACCAAAACCGATCAAAAAATATGGTTAAATTTGTTAATTATTATGTGCTATCATATGGCTAAATCAGTTAAATATTTACTTGACCAAATAATTTCGGTTCCGTTAAAAAATCAAAGATTAACCGACCGATGTAAAAATGCGGTATTATAAAAACATAAGAGGGTAAATGCCAGATAATGAAAACAGTAGGGGGAAATGGGTGTCATTGACATCTATTTTTATAAAAATGATCAATTCACGCATAAAAGTGTATAACACTTTACACACAATTAGAGATACAAAAATATTTTTTTGTTGTGTAAATTTTTTTTTTTTTTTTGTAGTAATTTTTTTTAGTGTTTTTTATACAATATAATATGCACTTTTAGATATATGTATTTATATCAATTAAAATTTAATTAACTTTAATTTATTCAAACTTCAGTAAATAAATAAATGTTGCCAAGGCTTGAATACAAATACAATTAACTAAATTTTAACATAAACAAAATTAATATAGAATCAAGATTGAAATAATACCACTAGATATTTTAAAATTTGTCGTAAAATATGCATTTCAAATGAGGTTGTATTACTATTATTATGTTTTTTTAATGCCCATGATGATTACCAATTCGCCGTGAATGGATCTTTTAAAATTAAGTTCCGGAAATGTAGCATTATTCAAGGGGAAATTTGTTAATTAATTATCATTTATTTATTTCTGGAAATAAATAATCATAAATATTTTTTAAAAATATTTATGATAAGAATCAAATAATTAAGAAAACAAAAGGATATGTTTCAATGTCAATGAATGGGTGGTGGTCAAACGTGTCGGTGTGTATGTCAAACTTTAAATATATACATTTTTAAGTCAACGGTACGACTTAATGGACAACAAAATTCAGTTGAGTCATATAATTTTTTATTTCCCTTTTTAACAAATTGGGCCCAATTTCAAGAAAAGTTATTTAATAAAGATAGATAAAAAAAAAAATTAGGGAAGACAATTAATTTTTTTTTTTTTTTTAAAATAACCGTTCGGTATTTTTTATCAAAAAATTATAATTATTTTTAATTATTGATTCGCTTCTGTATAAATTGATTTTTTCAATTTTTAATAGTAACTAAAAAAAAATTAGTAATATTAACTGAATCTAATATTTACTTAATTTTTTTTATAATGTAACTCTTCTAATCATCAGAACTACACCAATAAAAGTTTTCGTAAAATATGATCATCATTCAAATTAATTAAAATGTAGGAAAATAAAAAGAATAATAAGCAAAGCAAAAAATTACAAATATTTCATGAAATTTATCATCACTAAACACCAAATAAATTAAATAAATTAAATAATATAACAAATATAATTATAAAATAACAAGACAATATGATTAAACTTTAAGAAATCGATAAAGTAAATTATTCACTTAATTCAATTAAGTTTGGATTTTAGTTTAAAAAATTATTCCAATTCGTTTCAGATCGGTTTTTTAATTAAAAAATTGAACATATATTTTTGAACTAAAAAAATTATCACTTCGGTTCAATTTTTTCATACTCGGTTCGATTTTTCAGTTTTAATTATTTTTTTTCCACCTCTATAAATATTATTAATTAACATTATATTGATGTTGTGCATGCTACAGTATTGGATTTAAAAAAATTGAAATCACATACTCATAAGTCTCATTAAAGACTCAAACTAAAATGTAATTGTGAACAGAAAATAAATTTCTCCAAAGGACGAAGAGACCGAATGAATCAAATGACGAAAAGGATGACTATCAAAGGACGAAAAAAGATTGACGTATCCAAGGACGAAAATGCATGGTGTCATTCTGGACAGGATGAAGAAGGATTCGGCCCAAAAAGACTTAATTCAAGATGATTCGAGGAATGGGTAAAGAATCATTAAGAAAGAAGGAAACACTTCCAAGACGGTTGGCCAGTTATGAGATATATTCGACGGTTATTACACAAACTAGTGGTGACCCCCACGATCTAGCAAGTTATCCAACGGTTGCGCGCACAATCCATCGGTTGCTCGCATGATCCAGCAGTTACATATGCGCATAGAACATGGGGGCTTAGTGGGATGAAGACAGCAAAACTGCTCGAGCGTTTGGTGGAAGCATGAACTATAAAAAGGTCAAGTGTATAAAAAGGTCAAGTGTGGAAAAAAAGAAAGGAAGAAGGAAAAAACATGACTCGAAAGAGCAAGTATTTTAATTTCTTAGATTTTTAACCTTTAGGACTGTAATATGTGTGCTTGTGCCCATTGGATGTATTTTATTGGAATCAATCACCCCTTTCTGGGACTGTGTCTTAGGAGGTTTGAACCTTACACACGTATTAACGGAAAATTATGCAAACACTTTTTGGTGACCACAGTGGGAGGAATTGGTACAAGAAGTGAAGATGCCTCCGAAAAAGAATGCTCAGACTGGTTCAAGTACAAAGGATTGGGGATTGGAGCAAACCAACCAACGTCACGTTCCAACGGTAGCAAGCCATTTTGAGGGTTTAGCGAAAACAAGTCGTTATGACACTATGAGAGAGTTCAATCCTAACGTGATACACGCACTGTTCGGCGAATTCACCCATGACATTGTTGAACAGGTTAGACTTCAGAATACTCATGTCATAGGTAAGTTCATTTCGACTAGTAACTCGCATTATGAAAACATGACCAAACACATGAGTTCAATAAATGAGCTAATGGCTGAATACGTAAACGAGGGGATAATCCCACTAGGGATCGCACCTCCTCCCACGTCAAGTAATCAGGAAGCTGGACCAAGCAATGTTCCCTCTCCATAAGGGGTTGTTGCCCCAACAATGTCCCGATGAGGGGCAAATCCTGTTGGTCTGGGCCCACACATAGGGTCGAACGTGATACAACATGAAGTAGTGTTGCCTCAAGGTTTACAAGGACAGGGCCATGACCATGTCCTATTTGTAAGGGGACCACAACCATCGCCTGTTGGGGTGCCATTCAATAGCAACGATATGTTAAGAGAACAAATGACTGAGATTCTTCAAAATCAATTCGGTTTGAGGGTGAGGGTAATTCGGCCGAGATATCAAAAACTGTATCCGAATTGGATTGATTTAGCGTATCCATGGCCGAGGAATTACAAAATACCAGAGTTCTCTCTGTTCACGGGATCTGGAGAAGTTTCCACTATATAACACAAAGGCGATTTACTCTTCAGTGTGGAGAAACGAATGATTTCCATAAACTGAGATGATTTCATGGCTCGTTGTCAGGAATAGCTTGTTCCTGGTACATCAGCCTGCCACCCAATTCGGTGGAGAACTGGCACCAAATGGAAACTGTCCATGCCCAGTTCTATAAAACCGAGTCCGAAGTAACCCTGGCCGATTTAGTAAATTTGAGACAGTTGTCATGGCGAATGAGCCGTTTTTACAAAGATTTAAAGCGCCCGAGGTCGATGCTATATACCCTTACCATAAATTTTTTTTTTGGTAAAAATCGCTCAAAATTATTTTAACTTTGACTTAAAAAATAAGTTCCAAGACCGAGAGTTCTGGGATATTCTCCAACTGACCACTAGCGTAGTAAGGTATGAACGATTATTGAAAGAAGAAGAACAAATGAAGAATGCTAGTAGGGGGACTTATTATCATAATACAAACTATGAGATAAGGGAGATGAATGTTGAATCTGCCGATCTATGCCTGGCCGAATTAATTAAAGGAAAGCCATATGTTTGAAAAACGTGGGCCGAACCACGCCAAAAGATAGAAAATGATAAAAAAAATAGGGTTTTTTCTTTTGACATCACTAAAGTTGATGTCATATTCGATTAATTATATAAAGATAAACAAATTAAGTGGAGCGACCGCCACAAATTGCCAAGCCCCGAGCAAGTTAGTGGCAAAAAATATTATAAGTGGCATAATGCATGGTCTCATTCAACAAACAATTGTCTTGTGTTTCGGAATGTGTTACAGGACACCATAGAATCTGGACGAATAACGTTCGAAAAAAAGATGGCAGTGCATGATAACCCGTTCCCTAAACCGTTGGAGTTGAATATGATCAATTCTGACCTCACTAAGATGAATTTTCCAAAATTTAAGTTGGTCTTAGATGAAGATCAGAACGATCAACGCCCTAGTGCTCTTGAGAGGATAGAGCTGCACCAAGAAGGAAAGGTTCCACAAAATTTGTGTGTTCATTGCTAGAACAGTATAGAATGGATGAAAGAGCTGGAAGATACTTGTGAAATGAGGCCGCCGAAAAAGGAAACTAATAACGTGGCAGCCGAAAACCTTCACACTAAGGTTTTATAGAGAACACTCAAACTTTGTCCAAAACATCAGGACTTTTAGGCCGAGGTTTCATCGGCCCAATATTTGGCATTCGTACAACCAGTAAGGGATGAGTTATCCTCATGTGGACGAAATGACAAAGACACAGTTGAGACGACCTCAAAGGAATTATGGCCGGATGATGCGCCAGCGGTGTGAGGTGAAAGCTACAACTGGCCATGAAAAGCAAGACCACATTCTTCCAACTGACACCCCTATAAAAAGAAGGCTAGTTATGGAAGCTAAAGATAGTGGTGGCGAAGAGGGAATCAATCCAGATTGTAAAGACCAAACTAAATTTGACCGAAGAAAAAAGCGAGACCACGTTCTTCCAACTGACACCCCTCGAGAGGGTGTAAGTGATGGACAAACAATGGAGATAGGGATATATGGGAAAGTAACGTTTCCAAAACCGCCGCAGCAAATGACAAAACACCTCTGACCGCTGTATGTAAAGGCAAAGGCGAATGGAATACCAGTCACCAAAGTGTTGATCGACAACGGGACAGCCATCAACGCTATCCCAGTTAGGATGTTGGGACGATTAGCGAAGTCAGAGGATGATCTCATCCCTACGGAAGTAGTACTCACAAGCTTCAATGGGGGAGCAACAACAACTAAATGAGTCGTCCCATTAGACTTACAGGTAGGGAGCACCATTAAGACAACAATATTTTTTGTTATAGATGGATCAACTACGTATAACATGCTTTTGGGATGAGATTGGATCCACGATAGATGATGTATTCCTTCTTCTCTCCATCAATGTATGGTTTTTTGGGAATCAGAAGGACGAAGTGGAAGTGATACACGCCGATAATAGACCTTTCCGCAGCAGAAACAAATTCAGCAGAATATTTCATGTATGAAGGAAATTATGGACCGGCCAGAGTGTCAGACGAAGCGGGAATCCATCAGTAGTGGCCCAAAATGACGAGCCATACACTGCAGAGTTATTAAATGATTTATTCATACAAACAAGGCCAGCTATAGTGGCATTTGAAAGGCCAGCATCCAGCCATAAACCACAGCATTCAAATGAAGAAGGGCGAACGGATTTGAAGAGCAAGCAGCACTCGCGGCTACCAGAGCCAACTTAATGGCTTATGTGAGGGAACATGAAATCGAAATCGCTACCCATGATGCAATTTTGGCCTTAAAAGGGAAATTGATAACGCATCAAACATAAGTCTATAATGAGAGAGGCATACGAGGTGGATTGCTTGGAAAAACGGAAAAACGAATTGGACAAACACCAGAGGGGAAAAGAAAATTTAGAATGCACTCCGAATGAACATCAGAAGGCAAGCATTACAAGGGCACAAGATGTCTTGGAAGAAGTGGATCTGAGAGATGAGAGCGACAAGCACAATACTTATATCAGTAAGAAACTTGATGCCTAGGTACGCGAAGAATTAATCTCTCTCTTAAAAAAGTATAAAGATTGTTTTGCTTGGGAGTACGAGGAAATGCCTGGTTTAGATAAAACTTTGGTAGAACATAGGTTGCCTATTATACCAAACTACAAACCATATAAACAACCCCCAGAAGGTTTGCACCCAACGTCATACCTGACATTAAGAAAGAAGTCGAGCGCCTATTAAAGGCAAAATTCATCAGGACGACCATATATGTAGAATGGTTGTCAAATATCATCCATGTCATGAAGAAGAATGGAAAGTTGATAATCTGCATAGACTTTAGAAATTTAAACTTGGCAACACCAAAAGACCAATACATTATGCCTACGGTAGATTCTTTAGTAGACTCCACCGCATGATACCAAATGTATTCTTTCATGGATGGGTATGCAAGGTATAACCAGATTTACATAGCCGAAAATGACATTCACAAAATGACTTTTGGATACCAGGGGTCTTTAGGATGTTATGAGTGGGTAATGATGCCATTCGGTCTAAAAAACACCGGAGCCACTTACCAACGGGCTATGAATTTAATCTTTCATGACTTGATTAATGATTTTGTAGAAGTTTATGTAGACGATATAGTGATTAAGTCTATGGCCTTGGAAGAGCATTTTTATCACTTGAGAATGGCTTTTGAACGAATGGGGAAGTTCAAACTAAAATTAAACCCTGCCAAATGTGCTTTCGGGGTCAGTGCAAAGAACTTTTTGGGTTTTCTAGTCCACCAGAGAGGAATTGAAATTGATTTCAATAAATCTCGGGCGATCATGGAAGCCAAACCTCCCAGAAACAAGAAAGAGTTGCAAAGGTTCCTATGGCAAATCATTTTTTTAAGAAGATTTATTTCGAATTGTGCAGGAAAAACTAAAGCCTTCTCATCTCTACTAAGGCTAAGAGAAAATGACAATTTCGTTGGACATAAGAGCATCAAAGAGCCTTCGAAAGACTAAAGAACTATTTAGTGAAGCCGCCGGTAATGGTGTTGGGGTTTTGGGTAAAATATCCGGGTTACGAAGCCGAATGCGGGAAAATCAAATTTTCCCATTTCTTTAATTTTTCTTGGATAATTAAAATAAACTTATTTATTTTAATCATTCAATACTCAAAAATAGAAATCTTTTAACCCGGAAATTATAATTTCAATAAATTACCATAAGAACCCCAAAACTTTCCATTTTCATCATTTTAGTCATAAGTTGTTCAAAACAGACTTAGGTGATTTCCAATCACAACAAAAATGATTTGTACATCAAATATACATTAAAACAGAAAATCCAAAAAATTCCCATATTTTCAGTAATTACGGAAATGGCCCATAAATTTTGCATTTTGATCATTTTAGTCCTAATTTGTCAAAAACATAATTAGTGATTCTCATTCACTACCAAAATGATTTATACATGTCATACATGTCAAAATACAAATTGCAATTCAATAAAATAATTTTCTAAAATTGTCGAGAGGTCTCTCAAGTTTCCAAGAATTGCACTTTAGTCCAAATTGGTTCAAAACCATTCAAGATCAAGTCCAATCAACACCAAAATTAATATGCATTATATATACATCATTAATTAACACATATATGAAAAGCCCCGAATTTGGAGAGGGTTCTCAAAATTGTCCAATAGGCCAATTAACACCAAATTAATAAAATTCAACACTTTAATTCAATCCTTACTACACCAAACAAGTCTCACCACCATGAAACAACTCAAAAACAATTCTAGGTCATTTATGAGTGGCTAAGTAACTCTAGAATGGCAACAACACCATCAAATGGCTAAAAGAGTGCTTAAGAACTAGTTTCAAGCAATCTTTTTAACATACATGCTTCCATATTTCTACCAAGTTCCTAACCATCAAAATACAAACACAAAAGAGTAGAGAAAGATCTAAGCTACACATATTGAAGCCTAGAGTCATAGAAATATTTTTTATGAATAAGAAAGTAAAGAAAAACTTACAAAAATACCAAGATTCCAAGCTTTTTTTTTTTCCTTCTCTTTTTCTCTTAATCTTACTTTGTATTTGATTTTAGGGTTCTTGTGTTATGAAACAAAAAATGAAAACAAGCCTTTTATATTTTCCAACAGTGGCCGAAATATCTAGGAAAATAATAAGCATTTTTTCAATTTTTTATTTCATTAAGTAATTGGAAAAAGATTTAATGGAAAAAAATGTGATATTTATCCATTAACATTTAATATATATCACAACTTGTACCAATTAAATCAAGCCAATTTATCTAATAAAAAGTGGCCATTTTATCCAATAGAATAAAGCCATTTATCTTACTTTATTAAAGTAAATATATTTATCATTTAATTAATTTAATTATTCAACATTTGAATAATCAAATAATTAAATACAAATATCTTAAATATATGTAATATATTTACATTAAATAATCAAAATACATATATTAATTATAAATATCAAATATCACAATTTGACATTTAATAAATGACCGAAAGATCCCAAACACATGTATTATCGTTTAACCGTTAAACGACTTATAAATAATTAGTATTATTTATAAAAGTTGCCCTAGTGCTCTACGAGTATGTTTCATTAGTGAGACTTCTAGATTCATGCATATCCATCACGAAATCCAATTTTATATCCATAATCTACCCACCCGTAAATTATGACGACCACAGATAAACTCGCTGAATCATACAGGTTGAGATCACTGCATATGTATAATCCATCTGTCACAGGTATCCGGATTATCCCAGAGATATAGATAAAAATGTCAAATCTCAATAGGTATAATCTCGTCGACGATTCTATTAGCAACCTCTAAATAACACTCAGAACTAACTTCTACATTGTACTACGGGCCCATAGATTTAACAGATTGCTAATTGCACATTGAATACCTATGCTCTGTACACATAATTGATGGATCCTATCTTGATACGCCATATATCATGAGGATCAGTCCATACCCAACGAACATGCAGAGGTCTGATCTAAATAGATCGGTGAGTGACTACCATCAAAGTGTGGATGATACCTCATACATCCACAGTGGTATCTCAAGTCGAATGACCAATATGCTCACTTGACCCGAGAAGATTCCTATTGACGTTGGTGTACCATATATTAGGAAATCTTCGGTGAGTCGTTCAATATTTATCCAATATAAACACCTACATGTCTATACGAGTCTCCATAGACTCATGGTTCATTAGGATAAACCATCAGACCAAGTCTCGATATACGACGTGTACTGGTCTCAGCGAATTTTACTAACCGATCTGTGTTAGTAAATCTTGACCAGGAACTTTATTTGATAATATACTTCTAGTAGTGACACTTCTCAATGTCAATTACAAACTACTTTGTAACTACGCACTACATTATATATTATCGGGTCTTTGTCTAATATATATACATATAACTAAATCCTATTTAGTTTCAATCTAATCGTAATTAGATCGAATATGTATATGAAAACAAGAAGTATTACCATAAATAAGTAATATTACGGAAAATGGAATTGTTCGTATTCATGAATTGGACATGAATACGATCCAGATTGGCACTTCGAGCACCAATTCTAACAATTTCTCCCACTTGCTCTAGTGCCAATCCACAGTATCATATATACATCTAAATATGTATCACATACGCATGGTCCTCAAGAACTGACCTTTCACTCAAGAGGTAGGCAACAACAAGTAAGTCCACTATAACATATTGAGTTTGTCTAACAAACCCAAAACGTTTCATTTAACTTGCATCATTCATATTTTGTATAACCTAAATTATACATTAATATGACTCAGATGCTATATATCAATATTATGCTATAACTACAGAATTGTCCAAGTATTTAAGGATCACGTCCAAAATACTATGCAGACAATCTGCAAACACAACACCAATATAAAAAAACTTCTAATCTATAAGGTCACTTTGTAACTTCATAAGTCAATACTTCATAAGTTACAATTAATTCCACTTAGAGAGTAGAATCATTCGTGAAACTCCCACTGCATCTTTTCTGACTCTTTATGATGTAGACCATCTAACATCATAATTAGACTCAAACTAATCAGACCCTCGTGGTTGCAGCTATATTCTCCATGAATAAGAAACTCGTTCTTCATATCTCAAAGATAACAAAGAACATATTTCAGACACATCTTATGGTCTACATCGTATCAAAATAGTTCGTAATAATTATGATTAAATTGATGTCTTTTAGTCGTATATAATATAGTATTCATTACGCTATCATCCTATGATGTATAAGATAAACTAGTCATTCTAATCAATTTCTCTTTCGACAAAGGAATCATCATTTACGAAAGATTAATACTATATATAAGAGACAAACTAACTGTCAAACAGTTATTCTAACTGTCAAACAGTTACATTAACTGTCATACAGATAGTCTTATTGTGTCCTATATTAGATCATATCTAATGCACGATTAATGAGAGTATCTCACAAGTCTCTTAGTTTCATATCATATATAAAACTTTATATCAAATATAACAAAGACTACTCCCACTGCTTTCACGGAGAAAAGAATACTTAGGTAAACCTTTTACCTTATAAACATCTCATTATTACATTAATAATGATAATGTTGTTAGGATATACAATACTAGAAAGAAATTTGTAAGCTCCCACTAACCCTACCATCATAAATGAATTCTCTATGTTTTGATAGAATTAGACAATCTGACTGTAATCAAAATTAGAGAATACGATTTCCGGAAGGCTTACCCAAGTCTACAATAGGCTCTATAAGCTTGTATATCAAACTGTAATCTTAGCAGAATACAAACTCCAGGGCCATTGTAGAATGAACTCTTCAAACAAAGAAATCACATTGGATCTCTTATTCGAAGAAATCATTCAGGAACGCCACTTTGTATTTTTTTAGCCAAAATACATAGTTTAATATCAACATTAACCAACAAATCTTTATTTGTTTAATTAGTACGACTCGAGATAAGTTTCCGTAGAATCTACGATAGATTACTGAGTAGAACTTTTCTCAGTGTCATACTATAAAAGGTCAAACCTTTAATAAGCTCACTTTACTTTTGCTGCGTAAACAATTTACACATTTTATGAACGATTCATAACGAAAGCTTAATCAAGCTCAAAACTTGATCGTAGTAAGCTATGAACAATCTTAGATCTATGAGGGCACCCTTTACCATATTTATTTTGTTGTTCTGGACGCGGCATGTCTGGTTGGACGTGAAATACGTCCAACCGGGTTATGCGAGATCCTATATAAAAAACGGACAAATTTATGGTCACATCTTTCTTTCTTTAGCATTTTATCGTTTATCTTTTTATATTTATTTATTTTTATGGTTATTTTATTATGTTGCTTTTATTTTTTTACTTACTTTTATTTTAATTCATTATTCCGCATTTAGTTTCGCTATTTATCCTTTCTTGTTATTTATTTTTATTTTACTATTTCGCATTTAATTTAGTATTTATTTTTTACTTCGCCTTTATTTTATTTGTTCATTATCTGCATACGCTTTATTTTATTATTTTGTTATTTACATTGCATTAATGTCTATATGTGTTATTATCCTTTGCGGTATATCAGATAGAAATCAAGACATAAATTCCGTAGCCGAATCCGAATGGACGGTAGTGCGGTCTGTACTTAGGATACAACTCCACATACCGCTCGGGAAATCTTCGCATATGTGTGTTTATGTCATTATTGATGCTATTATTGTAAGAACATTCGAATGAATTTTCAAACGAAATTCGAACGCGACCATTATGCCTCACTCCGTTCGAACACGTTATCGAACGCTACACGAACGTGAACTCTCTGGAACACTTCGTTCGAACGCTTTTACGAATGCTACACGAACGCGCACACACTGGACAACCTCTTTCTTTATATTTTATGCATTTTCGTCTCTTTAGTTATTTATTTTGCATTATGTGCTTAATTATTTGCATTTATTATTAACGCTTTTATTATTCTTATGATTTATATTATCTTACTTCTTTATTTAATATTCTTATGGTGTTGGGTTCTCTAAGAACAAGTCCAAGGATCTAATAAGCATAAAATATGTGTGAATAAACAAAGCAAGATAGCGAAAGTACTCACTTTGATCGGCTAAGTAGGATGTGGAGATAACAAAAAAAAAATTTCCTTTGAAGTTGCTCCAACCTCTTCTTTGAATGTATGATGAGCTCCAAGCTCCTCATTTTGAATTCCAAACTCAAAGGATGTTTCCCTATCACCTTTGTATGATCCTTTGTGTGCTAGCACTTGAGAATTTTTTGCAACAAAATTCCTCAAATCTTTTTATCACTCTCGGCAAAGTGAGAAGCAATGAGAGAGGGAGAGAGTCACGGTTTTGCAAGGGAAAAAGAGAGAAAATGTGTTGTGTTGACTTGTTTTAATTTTCAAAAAATTAAAAGACATATACCAAATCCAAGTTTGGTAAAAGTCTATCACAAATCAAGGTAATGTGTTTAACAAGTTAACTTCAAAAATCTCTACTAACTTCCATAAAACAAAAGCTAAGTATTTGACTAATGATGTGACTTGTTGGGGTCCCACTTTAATTCAAAATCCGAGTGGGCCCGCAAACACATTCCGGGCTCAGGTTCTTTAATTCCGAAATAACAAATTTTCCGTTGGGACTTAATTAAATAATTATGCCTAGCAAAATTACTATTAAAGTCCCTCGCGAATTAATTCTAATTTAATTCGTTCGCCCGAATTAAAATCCAATTTTAATTCCGTTATGAAATCTAATTTCATTTAATATATCAAATATATTATTTAATCGATTAATTCCAAATTAATCGTTCTCTCTCTATTAATTGAATTTTTATCCCAGATAAAATCTTTCCGCAATTAATCCTAGATTATTTTCTCTCTCTTATAATTAATCCCAGATTAATTATGTTCGAGTCATACGTTATCGGCGAATCATCGGGAAGTGACCCATGAGATCCCTGGATATGTTGGCAGTAAATCTAGTTATCGGACTATCCGAATACGTGCGTACCCCGTACCATGTTTTTACCGATTTACAAGACATGGTTGGCTTCTAGCAAAGCATCGTGCCTACCTAATTCTCCAGAAATATTCTGTTAAGGAATATGTAATCTTTGTCAGGCGTAGTATACGTAGTATTGCATATTGCGATCCAGTATCGATATCACATGCTAGGCCTAGGGCTGGAATTATGTCTGCCCCGTACGAAGCATATATCGGATCTCTGGTAACTAGTCTCTATAATCGGATAATCACGACCTAGTCATATTATCCTGATGACTGCAGTACATAAGAGTACCAGTTCCGTATCCTACGTGATCATCATCTCCATATGACTGAAGTGATACTTCCATCTTGACATCACACCCAATACACTACGATTCTCAATATACCCAGAAGAGGCGTACACAGAACCTGTTAAAGCCCCGGATGACCAAAACCAAAGTATACTGATTGTCGCAAGTATTAACGAAGCAAGTCTCAGGTTAAGACCAAATACACCTACCCTGATTCGGATTCCCATAGACACATAGTCATACTACCAATGAGATTCCGAGGGGTATATCAGGAGTGAAGCTGTTTCCATACCATCGGTAAACAGAACCTCATATCACACTTGCATAAGTATACAATACTTAAATATATGAGAACTATGCCGTTATGTTCCCACAACGCACACAAGTGCAATACTAGTCTATTCCGCATTATAGATGTTCAATCTCGATAATACTACGACAATGGATATTTAATGATTATACCTTAGTGGATTAATATTGTCTCATATCTTATTAATTCCGTTCTAATCATATGGACTTTTATCATTTATATATCTTGGTAATCTAATTACAAATGATAAAAGAGCAATTTCCTTTGTCACATAGTTTATTTGTACAACAACACCATGTTCTGTACAAATAGTGATGTTATGGGTCATAATTGTCCAACAATCTCCCACTTGGCCTATAGCCAATCACTCAAGTGTCCTACACCTGAACTATGTACGGGTCGCTCAAACTTCTACTGAGAAACATCTTTTGTCAGCGGATATGTAAGGTTATCATCTGATGTGATTTATTCGATCATCACATCGCCACGATGTATGATCTTATGAATCAGATGAAATAGTTGAAGTACATACTTGGATCATTGATGAGACCGCGATTCCTTAGCCTGTGCTGTAGTCTAGCTCAGCTGCTAACAGAACTATTCCTAATCTAATTAGGAATATTATAGATCCAAAATGCTTCTTTTGCTACCTCAATGGCAGCAATATTCCGCTTTTGTTATTTATTCGGCAACATTATCTTGCTTGGAAGATTTCCAGCTCACTGTTCCCTTATTCAAACTAAATATGTACCCTTATTGCGACTTAAAGTCGTCTTTATCGGTTTGGAAACTTACAGCGGTGAACCTAGTCACTTCAAGTTGATCTCCTCCATAACTTAAGAAAGCATCCTTAGTTCGTCTAAAATACTTAAGGATGTTCTTAACATCAATCCAGTGACCATCACCTGGATTGGCCTGATGTGACTCCATATGCTCAAAGCATATGAGACACCAGGTCGCGTACATATTTTTAATGTACGAGTTCTCGGAGAGGGTCAACAACTTTTAGATCTATCCCAGTAGATCCTTATTCCTAGAATAAATATTGTATCTCTCAAGTATTCTATGGAGAATTTTAATGAAAGCCAAGCTTTCACCGATTGTATTTTATGGGAATGTTATTGCTAAGAAGCAATACATCATCAACTTATAGGACATTCATTGTCAGTACGCTCCCACTAACCTTCTTATATACACAAGAATCATATTCGTTTTGAATGAAATCATATACCATTATGATCTCATCAAAACGTTGGTTCCAAGAACGCTATGCTTGCTTAAATCAATAAATGGATCGATTTAACTTGCAAACCTTGTTTGCTTGTTTTTTGTACAACAAAATCGTCAGGTTGTATATAAACATCCTCCAAAAGGTTTCAGTTTAAGGAAAACGGTTTTGACGTTCAACTGCTATATTTCATAAATGAAACATGCAACAATTGTAAGCATTATCCGAATGGATTTAATCATGGCAACGGATAAAAGGTTTCATCGTTATCGACACCATGTTTATGACGATACCCTTTCACTACAAGCCTAGCTCAATACGTTTGTATGTTGTCATCCATGTTTGTCTTCCTTGAAGACACATTTAGTACCAATAGGCACAATGCCTTATGGTACATCAACCAGTGTCCAAACTTAGTTGGTATACATGGAATCCATTTCGGACTTCATGGCACTTTGCCATAAAAGGAGTCGATACCTTGTATCACTTCCTCATACGTAGCTGGTTCGTCTTCCTCAATAAGATTGATATCTACATTAGGTGAGATCAGAAACCCATACCCCCAGGTTATTTTCAAAATCTCTCCGACCTACGTGGTTCTTGTGTATTCGAAAAATATTGGTACAGTTTCATCATTGATGAACTGTTGGTGTTCCGTGAGGATTCGGTGCCTGGAACAGTATTACTCCGATTTTCATCGATATTTACTTTCCTCCCACTTACCACTGCATATAGGTATTCCTCTTAGAAAAACCGCATGGAGAGCAACAATTACATTGTTCTCTTGTGAGTTGTATAAGTACTATACTTTGGTTTCCCTAGGACAACCTACAAATAGACACTTATCTGATTTGGGTTCTAGTTTGGTATCATCCAAACATTTAGTGTATGCCCAGCATTCCTAAATCTTCAGGAATGAGAAACCCGGTTTCTTTCCTGTTCATATCTAATATGAAGTCTGTCTAATAGATTTACATGGAACCTTATTCAAAATAAGTATTGCACTGTTTAATGCATATCCTGTGAAGGAAATTGGTAGCTCAGAGCGACTCATCATTAACCTTACCATGTCCAACAAAGTTTGGTTTCTCTGTTCGGACACACCGTCAAATTGAGGTGTCCCGGGAGGAGTCCACTGTGAAAGAATACCATACTCTTTCATGTAATCTTGAAACTCATATGTTTAAGTATTTTACACTATGGTGTGACCGTAATGTTTTTAATACTTTTATCGGTCTTTTTTCTTACTTCGTGTCGAAACCCTTTGAATTACTCAAAAGTTTCTGACTTGTGTTTCATAAGATACACATAACCGTAACGTGATGCCACATCCGTAAAGGTTACGAAGTATTCATATTCACATCTAGCCTAGCTAGACATGGGCCCACTTACGTCACCATGAACGAGGGCTAACAGATCGGTGGCACTTGCACTTTTACCAAGTAAAAGATGTTTTAGGCACTTTGCCTAATAAACTAGATTCGTAGACATCATTTGAATTAGAATCAAATCCATCCTAGTATCCACTCTTCGAAAATGTGGATATACGAGTCTTGTTAATGTGTCCCAGACATCAATGCCACTTTTAAGTCTCAACAGATTTATACAGTTTTAGCTTTTGTTTGTCATATTATATGTTTGAGATTCATTTACATTCTAAATATAAATACTGTTATTCACATCTAATGTGTTTATCTCAATATCATTTTTATAAACAAAACACTTAGTGTTCTAGAATATAAAGGTATACCCGCAACGGGTTATACTTGATATAGAGATAATATTTCTAGTCAAACTAGGTACATTATAACAGTTTCCTAATTCAAGTACATGCCCCAAGTGCAGTTCCAAAACTTAGGTTTCTACGGTTAAAATAGCGACTCTCGTCCCGTTTCCGACTCATAGGTTGATCTCAACTGAAGCCAGTCTCCTGATTATTAGCAGATCCCGCACATCAGTACAGATATTTATGTACCACATCCAGTATTCAAAATCTAATTTTAAAACCACCAGTGGACATGTTTATAACAAACATACCTGAAGCCGGACCCTTGTCTGTCATCACTTCCTTCATATCTGCCTTGTCCACACGGCAGTCACGCTTCCAGTGACCCCATTTGCCACAATTTAGGCAGATATATTGGGATATGTCACTTGTCTTCCTAGAAGACTGTGACGATTTTTCCTTTGCCCATTTTCATATCCCTAGAAGTCTTCGGCCAAGCCTTGACCTTATGGGATGTTGAAGTAAGATGCGCCTTGCGCTTCTTACCTTTTGCAAACTCTGGTTCTGTCTCCTTGAGCATAGCCATTAACTCTCCAAGAGTTTTCTTTTGCAATCAGTACTTCTAAGATCTAAGAATAGATCTATGAAGATCCTTCAATTTCAATATCATACTATAAGGATCTAAGCCTTAGTTCTAACGAACAAATTAAGGAGTCATTGTGGCAAGCATAACGGATTGAGCACTAAAGTTATCATCATTATGAGTCTTCCAAAGCTCATGCTCCATTATTTGCTCAACTCCGGGCTCAGGCCCGAGATGTCACTCTATCAAATAAAGTAACTTCTCAGCTCTCAGGACTATCTTGAGGTTCTATTCCCAATTTGAAAATTGAAGCCGCTTAAAGACATTTTCACCCAGGATTATGTTTTAAACGCTAATATTTCAGTTATCTTGATTCCAATAGTCCAAATATCCAATCAACGATTTCGGGTACAATCGAATATAATGATTACTATAGTCTAACTATATAATCAACTACTATTTGATTGGTTAAATTCAAATATATTGATTACTATAATCCAATTATATAATCAACTATAAATGAAGTAGTTTCAATACAGTCCAACAGTTTAATTAAAACAACAATTGAATATTAGTCCAACTAATATATATATAATTTTTAATGACGAAAAATTGAAATAAGCCCGTATTGGCAAGTATCTAAACGAAATTGCAAATTTAATACTTGCCTCCCACTATTTTTCGGCGAGCCTCTAACCCTCTGTGGAGTACTCGGGAAACCTAGTTTCCTAGTGGGCTAGGATCCCGTTAAATAATACACAACCTTGACTTTGGCCAACAAGTTGTATGATATTTAACTATGTAGATCTCTAAGATAAAATGGATCTCATCAAATTCCTAGATCCAGTAGGTGGACCTCCAAGTCCGAAACATATATCCAATATATGCCAATATATCTGATATATTCCCAAACCTTATTCCTCTGAATCAACTAAGCCTTGGCTTTGGCTCAACACGCTTAATAAAACCAGTTAAGCGTGACCCATTGACAGTGGGAAAGCTTCGTAATCGAGGCCGATGAACAAGAAGTTACCTTGACTTTGGCCAACAAATCACAACTTGCCTAAGGCCTACGATATGGAACAAAGCTTTCGTGATTCAAACACATCCGTGATGGACAAAGGCCTTGACTTTGGCCAACAAACCAGTGCCAATCTTGGATCTTGAGAGAGAATCACTCAATGGAAGGAAAAACGCTTTATATAAAACGAGGGTTTTTTCGCGTAAATTGGCAACCAATTTATTATCTTTGATTAGGTCTCATCATACACCCTTAAACATGCATTCTAAAAGCATAATAAGGCGTGATAAAATAATAATGATATGCGGATGGATATTTAACAAATTGTTCCTAGAACAAATCTCTCACTTTCCTCTCCCCGGCTAGCACTATTCTTACTTCTACCCAATTACGTAATACTTCTAAAGAAACCTCATTACATTGAGGGGAATTGGTGAGAAGAGAATTACAAAGAGTCAAGAGATAAAGGCTGGACACGGAGGTCCAATTTAATAAATTCTAAATTTATTACAATAATTTCCAAAATTGCCCTCACCCATCTAATATCCACCCGATATACATTATTCATACAATACATCCATGTATTCACACAAAGCATGTTATCAATCAATCTAATCCAATTAATTAATCTTTGATTAATGACTATCCAATGTTCAAACAACGATTTGATTTGCGCGAGTCCAACTCGTTTAAGAATAAGTACTCAAAGTGCGAATTCTTGAATTATATCGAGCTACAATTTTAAATCCAATTTAATTTGTATTCAATACTAATTCTTTATTTAATTCCAAATTAAATAATTACACTTTATTAATGTGCCTTTTAGACTTAGATTCTAAATCCAATCTTAATGGGTCTCAAAGGCCCAATTAACATCCAATGTCAATTTAATTAAAGTCCAATGGGCTTTTAATTAATTCATAAGGCATGGGCTTTGGCCAATATGGGTCAAACCCAAATGCCAAGGCCCAATTAGGAATCACACTATGCCAAAAATCAATTTAGGCCCATTAGGCCCAATTAAAATTTTAAAGGCCCAATTATCATATTTGGACTTTATGGAAATGGTTTTAGGCCCAATTAGATCCAACCAATTATCCGAAACCAAACTTGGCCCAACCAAGCCCATTAAGCCCAAATATAACAATTTTAGCCCAATTCCAAATTAAGCATAATTAATTAAACTCTAATATTCCAAATATCAAAATTTATTTAATTAAAGTGTATAGCCATATTAATTATTCAAATTAACATTTCCAAAATACCAATTTACATAATTAATCAACTTATGTCCAACACAAATTGAAGCAAAATCAATCCAACATGCTCTCCAAGGCTCACGACAATCATGGGATTTTTATATCCGATTTTGATTTCAATCCAATTAAATCACAAATCAATATATCCAAACATTCTAAACACATCAAATGGCTTAAAATCAAAAATCACCAAGAGCTTAGGGTACATATCACATTCAGCCAAGCCTATTGATTTGGGGAAAATTAATCCAATTAATTTTTCATAAAATTGATCATGCATAACTCTAAGTTATCATTATCTAAGCATACTTAAACAAACAATTTGATTAAATCATGCTCAAATCAAAAATACCCAAATTCAAGATTAAGAACCCTAATTCAATTTCATGCTTAAATAGGCTCTGATACCATTGTTGGGTTCTCTAAGAACAAGTCCAAGGATCTAATAAGCATAAAACATGTGTAAATAAACAAAGCAAGATAGCGGAAAGTACTCACTTTGATCGGCTAAGTAGGATGTGGAGATAACAAAAATTTTTGCTCATTTGAAGTTGCTCCAAGCTCCTCTTTGAATGTATGTTGAGCTCCAAGCTTCTCCTTTTGAATTCCAAACTCAAATGATGTTTCCCTATCACCTTTGTATGATCATTTGTGTGCTAGCACTTGAGAATTTTTTGCAACAAAATTCCTTAAATCTTCTTATCACTCTCGGCAAAGTGAGAAGCAATGAGAGAGGGAGAGAGTCACGGTTTTGCAAGGGAAAAAGAGAGAAAATGTGATGTGTTAACTTGTTCTAATTTTCAAAAAATTAAAAGACATATACCAAATCCAAGTTTGGTAAAAGTCTATCACAAATCAAGGTAATGTGTTTAACAAGTTAACTTCATAAATCTCTACTAACTTCCATCAAACAAAAGCTAAGTATTTGACTAATGATGTGACTTGTTGTGGGCCCCACTTTAATTCAAAATCTGAGTGGGCCCGCAAACACATTCTTGGCTCAGGTTCATTAATTCTGAATTAACGAATTTTCCGTGCGACTTAATTAAATCAAATTTAATTAAATAATTATGCCTAGCAAATTACTATTAAAGTCGCTCGCGAATTAATTCTAAATTAATTCGTTCGCCCGAATTAAAATCTAATTTTAATTCCGTTAGAAATCTAATTTCATTTAATATATCGAATATATTATTTAATCGATTAATTCCAAATTAATCGTTCTCTCTCTATTAATTGAATTTTATCCCAGATAAAATCTTTCCGCAATTAATCCTAGATTAATTTTCTCTCTCTTATAATTAATCCCAGATTAATTATGTTCGAGTCACGTCATCAGCGAATCTTCGGGAAGTGACCCATGAGATCCCTGGATATGTTGGCAGTAAATCCGGTTATCGGACTATCCGAATACGTGCGTACCCCGTACCACGTTTTTACCGATTTACAAGACATGGTTGGCTTCTAGCAAAGCACCATGCCTACCCAATTTTCCAGAAATATTCTTTTAAGGAATATGTAATCTTTGTCAGGCGTAGTATACATAGTATTGCATATTGCGATCCAGTATCGATATCACATGCTAGGCCTAGGGCTGGAATTGTGTCTGCCCCGTACGAAGCATATATCGGATCTCTGGTAACTAGTCTCTATAATCGGATAATCACGACCTAGTCATATTATCCCGATGACTGCAGTACATAAGAGTCCCAGTTCTGTATCCCAAGTGATCATCATCTCCATATGACTGGAGTGATACTTCCATCTTGACATCACACCCAATACACTACGATTCTCAGTATACCCAGAAGAGGTGTACATGGGACCTGTTAAAGCCCCGGACGACCAAAACCAAAGTATACTGATTGTCGCAAGTATTAGCGATGCAAGTATCTGGTTAAGACCAAATACCCCTACCCTAATTCGGATTACCATAGACACATAGTCATACTACCAATGGGATTTCGATGGGTCTATCCAGAGCGAAGCTGTTTCCGTACCATCGGTAAACAGAACCTCCTATCACACTTGCATAAGTATCCAATACTTAAATATATGAGAACTATGCCGTTATGCTCCCACAACGCGCACAAGTGCAATACTAGTCTATTCCGCATTATCGATGTCCAATCTCGATAATACTACGAATATGAATATTTAATGATTAAACCTTAGTGGATTAATATTGTCTCATATCTTATTAATCCGATACTAATCATATGGACTTTTATCATTTATATATCTTGGTAATCTAATTACAAATAATAAAAGAGCAATTTTCTTTGTCAAATAGTTTATTTGTACAACAACATCATGTTATGTACAAATAGTGATGTTATGGGTCATAATTGTCCAACATATAGAATTATATATTTGCTTTTATTTATATTCATGTTTATGGGTGTGCAAATTTGTGTGTTTATTTGAATTATTTGCATGTGCTGCATAAGACTTGGTTATACCATTGTGTGAACCCATCCATTATACTGGCATAAGTAAGGGACCATTCCGAACCCAACGTTTGAGGTTTTCCCTTGCGATGGGTGAGTGCTGATGAGTGGTAAATCTATCACTAATACACACTCACTTAACCTAATATTTTGTATAGTTTCTTGAGTTTTGTGAATATTTTGATGTGTTTTGTGTTATTTTGTAGGTAAATAAAGTTTCAGGACATTCTGGAGGTGATTTGGACCAAAACAGTGAAAATTGGACAAAAAAGGGCATTTTTGTAATTTCCCGCGTCGCGACGCCTAACATGCGCCGAACAGTGCTAACGTGCGCCGGGTCCACAAATCAGAATCTGAGAAAAGTTTGACTTTGTTAACGTGCGCCGTGCCACGTGTCACCATCACAACCGAGCTGCTAAAATGCGACGTGCCACGTGTCATCATCCTACGGTGCCGATAGTCATCGTCGCCACGTGTGCCACGTGTCACTCCATGTTATTGCCACATCATCAGCCACATCACCAGGTTGACCAAGTCAAACTGCCACCTCACCGCCACATCATCATCAGCCAATCAGGAAGTGCCACGTGTCGCAATCCTACGGTGTCGACAGTCCATTTCCCACGTGTCGCCACGTCACCGCCACATCACCGCCGCGTCAATGCCACGTCAGCATCAATTATTGGCTATCTAATCCTTATCTGACACGTGGCGGATAAGAATCTAGCCGACCAATCAGAAGCCGCCACGTGTCACAATAATTGAGTCTCCAACAACCTCGCCATGTGTCACCTTATCATCTTATCCAGAATATGAACCCACGAACCAGAGCGTGCCACGTCGACAGAAGCTGGCGTAGCGAAGCCAAAGGCCTCAGGGTCACGACGCCGGATGCCTATCCGCGCCTATAAATTGAGCTCGAGATTTCAGTTTTAGATGCACCACTCTCTCTCATCTCTTTGATGTAAAGAGAGAGTTTCTCTCTCTAGTTTCTTTTAGTTTTTAGTTTTGTAAATAATTTTAATTACGTTTTTTTAATATAGTAATTTACTTTTTTTTATTACTTTTTACAGTTTTTACTATTCACCATGAGGAGGTAACTTCCCCAGCTAGGGTGAAAGGTAATTATTTTACTGTTACTATTTAGATTAATCTCCCTTAAAATAATATATTCACTATTTAAAATATTGACTTAAAAAGGATATCGCCAGATTGGTCGGTTGGTAATTCATTTTAATCTGGTTTAAACCTGACTAATAAAGGATACCGCCAGATTGGTCGGTTGGTAATATTATCACAAGTTTATATATTATTTTATGGGAGCTATCTAAAATAGTAAATAGTAAAAGTAATTCCTTTTCCTTAGCATTTTTTTATTTTATTTTATTTTTCAGCTTTTACTTTATGTCTTTTACTTTTCAGCATTTTTACTTTATGTCTTTTACTTTTAAGTTTTTATTAGCCCTAGTTATGTGTTAGTTATCTGGGGTTGTGATGAATTCTAATATCACCGGTTTATAAGGGGTTATTTTATAGTTTGGGTAATTTAAAGGTTTACTTATTAAGTCTTAAGCTTAATGCTTCTTGTTGTCTGATCACCAATAAGATTGATGTGGTAAATCTAAAATGAACTAGACATACGGATTTTAGGTTTCACAGCCTTAGACTTAATAGCCCACGATCTTCTTTGAGGATAGATAACCCTTTAATAGATTTCCTTACAGGATAGACATATACCTGTTGGGCAGGGGTAGCCATAATTGGAACTTAAACTTAATGAATCCAGATAATTTGGTTGACATAGACATATGGTTCAATTGGGTTAAACTGGGTATTTGCGTCTGACCATCGACAGAGGCTTTTGCATAATTTCGTGTTCCAGGTTAGTAAACTGATTTATTACACAAACATAAAATAATCACTTCATCTTTTAAAAGATATTAGAATGATTCACAACCATAGATCTTTGTGTCTTTTGTTATTTTCCTTAGTATTTTCTTTTGTCTCTTTATTTATTTATTTATTTACCAAATCTACAATCAACCAAATCAATCCAGCAATCATTCTCTTCTCCCTCAATTAGATATCTATAAATAAATAGATTCAATAATTAATAACAACAGTAGGAATTAAGTCCTCGTGGGATCGATATTTTTATACTACTTGAACGATACGTGCGCTTGCGTTATACGCGTGTGTTTACGCCGGTCAAGTGCGGCCTTAAATAATTTCCCACTTCACACTAGGTGGCGACTCTCATTTATTCTCCGGTTTAGTCCCCAACGGCTGCGAGCCTAACAGTGTCGTGGTCACCGAGCATCATAGGCGTAGCGGTAAACCCCATTTCGTTCCTACAGATGGTGACTCCACTGGGGATAGATAATCGGCCCCGAAATAATGCCTTGTAGTGTCCGTGGCTTTGGCTTTGGTTACCCAAATCTCATATATTTTTCATACCCTTTTTACCCTGATGGTGTCATTTATCGTGAAATCACTTTCACTCAAGGCGGTGGATCGTTATGTGGCATCATCACTCGTTGGCATGTACCTTAGGGTATTAAAAAGGCGCGCTCACTTGGTCGCTTGAACCCTTGAGTGGGGAGACCTTGTTGTGAGCAACCCTTCGCCGACGAGAGCCTTTATCCGTACCCTTATAAGCCCACATATAAACCATAGTTATATGTTCCATAGAAGCTACCCATTATGCTTGTGTTTGGGAACATTGTCATTTGGATCCATTTAGACCTCTCGTCATAGGATACGAACTTGTTAGGCCATTTAAACTGGGACAAGTTTATATCTTATGATGATTGGGCCAAAAGTTTTCAAAATAACAATGGTCCACCTTGTGTTTGGGCCCCCTATCGTTTGAAGTTATTTAGCCACTTTATCGCAAAAGTGTAAACATGTTGGGCCTTTTTCAACTGGGACAAGTTACACCCCGCGATAATCTGATTGAACACTTTAAAATGATAATGTGACAACTTGTATGAAAACCTTGATGGGCTTAGAAGGTCCAAACATGATCCAAATATGCCAAATGCATGAGTCCGATATTCACATTGGCTTTCATCCCGGAGGGATACGCCTTGTTATGGCATATTTATATACTTTTGTATATCTCCAAGTCCATCCCCACAACCTGATTGCTGAAGGCCCAATTCGTCATTTCTAGACAATGACACGATCCCCATAATAGGCTTAGTCAATATTGTAAATGGGCAATTTTTGTATTTAATGATGGAAAGGGACTGAAGTATCCAAGATTCACCCATGTAGCATAGGAGAGAACGATTTTGTGTACCCCACATTGTGTATAAAATGGGCCATACCTAAGACATAAATGGACTTACCACGAGTGTGGGAGGAATAAGGTCGGAATGATATATGCTGTTTTGATAACCACATGCATCGCATGCATACATGCATCATGCTAACTCCTATCTTAACAGCCATCATAGATATCCGTTGGGTTAGAGAAGAATGAAGACTTATCAAGAAAAGATTGACAACCATTGATGCATCAGGCAGTGAAGGTTCCCGCATGGATCAATTAGAGACCAACATGACCAAAATTACCAAGCAACTACAAACTTTGACCAATGGGAATAGAAAACAACGAGAGTGGTAGGCGTGAGGAGCCCCCGATTAGGGTGAACGAAGAAATCTCTGTTTTCGACGATGACATGGCTGAGTATGCCGTGGGAAAGGTAGCCGGGTCTCAGGCAGAACTACAGAAACTCAGAGAGCAAGTAGAGTCTGTTACCCGCAAGTTGAAGGGTAAACATGAAGATCTGTTAGACTACGATGCGATGAATTTCGAAGAACAGTTGCCTCCTCAGTTTAAGATGCTTGGCATGGCCAAGTTCAACAAAAAATGAGATCCAAGGGTCCATCTCCAACGATATGATTCAGTGATGAGTTCAGTGGGTTTGTCGAAATGTTAGGTGCAGAAGATGTTCAGGATATCACTTGAAGGGGCGCCCTTGGTATGGTATCATGGCTTGGAGAGAAAGATCAGGGATGACTGGAGGGCATTAGTAGAGGCCTTTCTGAACCAATATGTCATAGACCTGGAGATAGACTTGTCGCTCCGTGACTTAGAAAACACCAAACAGAGGCCAGAAGAGACCTTCAAAGATTATGTGGATCGCTGGAGAAGCTAGCTCTTAAAGATGCAGACTCGGCCTTCGGAGAAAACCAGATTAAGATGATCATTAAGGGCACCAAGCCTCCATTTATAATAAGCTGAGAAAGATAACCTCCATGATTAGTGAATTTCGACAGCTAAGAGAGACTGTCATGGATATTGAGAAGAAGAATCTGAGAACATAAAGTTTTATGGCCAGAATAGAAGAACCATTGGGGGGGCCTTCAGGAACCAAGCCTGCTCATGCTGAGGTTGTTGCCATCAGAAACAGACGATTCTCCAATCTGGGTAGACCTTTGTTAAGGTGTTTGAAAAACTGAAGAGATAAAGATTCATGAAACCCTTAGAACCTAGACCACTTCCTTCCAAACCTGTGCCACCCCACCTCAACCTAAACCTATTCTGTCACTACCATCAGCAAAAATGCCACGACACTGACAACTGTGCCCGCTTGAGACATGAGATCCAAGACCTCATTGATACCTATAAAATACCCGACCCAGAGAACAACCCAACACACACATAAACCTTCTACCCAACTACCAATCTGTTCCACCATCTACCTACATGATCAACTCAGGCCAACACGAAAGCTTTGTCCTCCAAACTCTCGATCACTAAGCCCTTACATGGGGATATGGGATAGCAGCAGTGAGGATGAAACAGAACAGGATGGGATTTCTGGGAAAAATTCTCGAGCAGGACGAAGAGAGGTAAATGGGATGACTCGTAGTGGACATTTTTACGGTGATATAGCGGAGAAAGGCAAAGAAGTGCTGACAGAAGGCTGAGAGGTGACAAAAAATATGGATAACACCGATGGGGATACTGTGTTACGTCAATTAAAGAAGACCCAAGCACAAGTGAGCATATGTGAGTTATTATGCGCCTCTCAAGAGCACAGCCGTGCCATGGTAGAAGCTCTAAGCAAGATAATGGTACCTGAAGATGCAAACCCGAAAATGTTCGTAGGGTCGGTACAGAAAGAGAGTAGGCAGATGATAACATTCTCTGAAGAAGAACTCCTGATGGAAGAGAGAAATCACAACAAGCCACTATTCATAAAAGCAGAAATAAAAGGTAAGGAGATATTTTGTGTGATGGTGGATGATGGCTCATCTATCAATGTGTGCCATTTGAAGATACTGTCAAGGTTGGGTATGCGGACAACCGATTTAAGCCCCTCCAGCATGACTATCAAGGCCTATGACGATAGCAAATGGGGAGTTGAAGGTACTTTTGTCATGATAGTCAAAGTGGGCCCGATAGTAGATGAGGTTGAGTTCACAGTGCTTGATATCCCAGCTACATTTGCTCTGTTGTTGGGAAGGCCATGGTTTCACAAACTTGGGGGCGTGCCATCCATTTTGCACCAGGTTATCAAGTTCCCATATGGAGGGGAAGTCGTCACCATCAGGGCTGAGGTAGGAAATGATGTGGATGCTTTAGGCATACAACATTTCACAAGGTTCCAGGTGGCTGCAAACATCGAAGAATGGGTGGACCCTAAAGTGGCTAGGATCATGGAAAAAATGAAATATGAGTCGGGCACAGGATCACTGCCAGATTTCAAGGAACACCACTAAGAGAGGATTGGGGTATAAATCCGATGAGAATGAGCCGAAGACCAAGAAAAAAGGGATAAAGCTGATGGAATACTTTGTGAAAGCCACATGATATCAAGAAGAGCCTGAGCCCGTAGAAGTCAATGGGATCACAGTACCAGGATTCGAGATCTTCAAGGATGTGATGGGCAAAGAACCACAGGCAAAGGAAGAGGAAGATAAATGGGAAGAAGAACTAATGCAGTTGGAGAACCTGACGCTCGAGGAAAGCAAAAAGATAGAAGAAGACAAGGCTGCAGATGATGAAGATGTTTATTTTCCTGATTTATTTGATTGTAATCCTGCATTTATTAATAATAAAGACATTGATTTTTCTTACTTGTTCGAGTCTTTTTCATTTAGTCTGCATCATAACACACATGACATGAGTATATTTGACATTAATTCAACAAAGACAAATGCATTTAACCTTGGTACATGTGAAAACCCCAAGGAAATCTTAATTGCAAGTGAGGTTACCTCTGATGAGCGGAAAAAATTAGATAGAATATTAATATAATATGCAAAATTATTCGCCTGGTCCTATGAAGACATGCCGGGAGTAGACAGAAGTATTGCCCAGCACACGATACCAACCTATTCGAACATGAGACCAATAAAACAGAAGCTCCGAAGAATGAGACCAGAATAGGCCAAAAAGGTTAGGGAAGAAGTCAAGAAGCAGATAGATGTGGGGTTCTTAGAGGTGGTAAAGTACCCGAGTGGTTAGCCAATATTTTACCGGTACCAAAGAAGGATGGAAAGGTCAGAATGTGTGTGGATTATAGGGACCTCAACAAAGCTTGCCCAAAAGATGATTTTCCCCTACCTCATATAGACGTGTTGGTTGATAGCGCAGCTTTATCTACTATATACTCATTTGCGGATGGGTTCTCAGGATTTAATCAGGTCCTCATGGCCGAAGAAGACAAACATAAGACTACCTTCATTACTGAGTGGGTACATATTGTTACAAGGTGATGTCATTTGGACTTAAGAATATGGGAGTCACTTATCAACAAATGGCCATTACATTATTCCATAACTTGATGCATAAAGAGATTGAGGTATACATGGATGACATGATGGTCAAGTCAGAAACGAGGGCTGGACATATAGAAGCACTGGAGAAGTTCATTCAAAGAGTGGACAAGTACAACCTCCGACTAAATCCCAAGAAGTGTGTGTTTGGGGTAACATCAGGAAAGTTGTTTGGACATACGGTAGGAATGGGAGGAAGAGAAGTGGACCCTGAAAAGATCAAGACAATTACCGAGATGCCCGCACTGAAGATAGAAAAGGAAGTTAGAGCTTTTCTTGGGAAAATCTAGTACATCAGTCGATTCATTGCCAAGTTAACATTAGTATGTGAGCCCATCTTCAAGCTATTGAGAAAATACCAGCCTGTGGAGTGGAATGGGCAATGCCAAGAAGATTTTAACAAAATCAAAGAATACCTAGTGAAACCACCCGTCTTGAAACCCCCAAGGACCGGCAAACCCTTGGTGTTATATTTGGCCATAGAACCCGAAGCGCTGGGGGTGATGATGGTACATGCGGATGAGACAGGGGTGGAACATGCAGTCTACTACCCCAGTAAGAAGATGCTTCCGTATGAAACCTGCTATCAAGAAGTGGAAAAGATATGTTTGGCGGTAATATGGGCTTCCAGAAAGTTGCGGCATTACTTCCAATCCTATAAGATACAAGTGGTATAAAAGGAGAATCCCCTAAAGTATTTACAGTCAGCACCTTCATTGGTAGGGAAGTTGGGCAGATGGTTGGTATTGCAGACAGAGTTTGATATAGAATACCTCACGTCTAAGGTAATCAAAGGGCGGGCCGTAGCAGAATTCTTGGCATTACAACCTATAGAATGAGATCAATTTAAGTTTGAATTCCCAGACGAGGAGATTCAAACCATAACGGTCCAAGGGTGGAGAATATACTTCGATGGAGCGGTGAATTACAAAGGAGCTGGAATAGGAATTGTGATATTAACCCCCGAATGAGAAACCCTGCCTATGGCCAAAAGGTTGACGTTCAGAGTAACCAACAACGTGGCCGAATATGAAGCATGTATCTTTGGACTAAAAGCACTAATAGCCCTAGGAGCTAAGGACGTGGAAGTTTATGGAGATTCGATGTTGGTAGTTTGACAGATGCAAGGAGAATGGGAATTGAAGGAAGATCGGTTGAGGCCGTATCTACTCCATCTCAGAAAGTTGGCACAGGTTATCTCTGACTGTAAATTTCAACACTTGCCGCGAGAAGAGAACCAAATGAAAAATGCATTAGCCACCCTAGCCGCAACTTGGGAAAACCCGGAAAAACTGGTAATGAGACCCCTTGTGCTGACGACAGCTAGCAGGCCCAGTTATGAAACAGAGAGAATCCTGGAAGTAGAAGTCAACGATGGTAAGTCGTGTTATTATGACATTCTGCAGTATTTAGAACGTGAGGAATTCCCGGAAGGAGCCAACAAGAAAGACAAAATAGCCATTCAGAAATTGGCTTCCCAGTATGTGAGCTTAAGGGGAGAACTGTACAAGAGACAACCAATGGCATCTAGCTGAAGTGTTTAAGAAAAGAAGAGACTCAAAAAGTGATGGAAGAGGTGCACGCTGTAGTATGTGGACCGCACATGAATGGATTGAATTTGTCCCGCAAAATAGTGAGACATGGATTTTACTGGTCAACCATGGAAGCCGACTGCACAAAGATGGTAAAGCACTGTCACGATTGTCAGGCACACGGCAACTTGAATAATCTACCGGGTACAGAACTGCATCGACTGTCAGAACCTTGGCCTTTCTCAGCGTGGGGTATTGACATGATTGGAGAAATCAGGCCACATGCATCAAATAGACACCGCTTCATAGTAGTAGCGGTAGACTATTTTTCGAAATGGGTGGAAGTCGAGAAATTCCGTAATATCACGGCAAAACAGATGGCCAAGTTTATAGCCCGTAACATAGTATGTCGATACAGAATGCCACATCACATAGTGACGGACAATGGAGTCCAATTTCAGGGAGAAACGAAGGCGATGTTGCAGAAGTACGGGATATGGCATCACAAGTCATCAACTTATAGGCCACATGCTAATGGGGCAGTAGAGGTGGCCAACAAAACCATAAAGAAAATACTAGCTAAGACGACGGAAAGTCACAAGGATTGGGCTGACAAACTGCCATACGCCCTGTGGGGGTATAGAACTTCGGTGCGAACGGCAATGGGAGCCACGCCCTATTCTCTGGTTTACGGAATGGAGGTAGTATTACCAGTGGAAATAGAGATACAGTCAATATGGGTACTAGTAGAGGCAGAATTTCCTGAGTAGGAATAGGCCTCACAAAGGTTCGAACAGTTAACATTACTGGATGAGAAAAGGATGAATGCCTTGTACCACATGCATCTTTACCAGAAAAGGTTGGCCAGAGCATTCAATAAGAAGGTGCGTCCCACCAAGATCAGAGAAGGTGATCTAGTACTCAAGCAGTCGAAGCCACTGATAATGGACCCGATGGGAAAGTTCAGGCCCAATTGGGAAGGCCTCTACCTAGTCAAAAATGTGATGGAGAATGGGGCAGTGAGACTGTCAGATTTGGAAGGGAACGAGTTCACCGAGCCCATCAACGTGGACAGGCTGAAGCAATACTTTGCATAAAAAAATGGAAAAAAAAATGGTTTGTTGGGTTGAAAATCCCAAAGGACAACCCAAGCAAAATATAGAGCATGAGTGAGCAAGAAAAATGGCTAATTGTAAAATCCGTGAGGAAAGATTAGCGACAGAGGTACCCTTGCAATGCAGTTTATTTCCTACGCATGTACTAAGAAGTAATGCAAGCGCCTTTATTGAAAAAAATGTTCAAAATGTTCATAGATTGCATAAATCCCAACTAACCGTGAAATATTAGAGTCAGGTAATTACAAGTCACATCTTTTGTTTCTTAGATGCTGGACCAAGGTCATGGGATCTAGGAGAAGAACTCCGAGAATGGAGAGAAATAGAGCAACCTCGGGAATGAGGATAAGCGAACAACCTCAGGAATGAGAACGAGCAACTCCTCGAGAATGAGGACGAGCATACCGGGAATGGCACTCCGGGAAAGGAGAACAACCTCGAGAATGAGGACAAATCTGGAAAAAAAATTTAGCTCGCTGAGTTGAAAACCTGAAAAGGCCACTCAGGGAAGATAGAACGATCCGCTAAATTGAAAATAAAAAAGACAGTTTATGCAAAAGACAGGACGAACTTGCAAAAAAAAAATAACGGAGTAGTCAGAAGAATTGGCAGAAGGAAGCTGTAAGCAGGCCCATGGGGCGACCAAAGACTTATATAGACAAAAGGCACCAAAGGCCAAAGGGGTGAAGAAAACCCTCTAGCGCAAGGAAGGCCTAACCAAGGATGACATCAAGCCAACATGACAAAGAAAACCCAACGAAATAGGGAATGCAGCCATGCATACATGCATACACGTCGCAAACACATGATTTTTTTATTTTGTGTTCGCAGGCTTTGAAAAAAGGGCAAAGACAAGCAACTCCTCGGGAATGAGGATAAGCAGGGGGAGAAGTGCCTCACCACCATTATCAACAGTTTCAGAATGAACCATATCACGTCAGTAATGGTTCGGGAATGAACCATATCACGTCAGTAACAGTTCGGGAATGAACCATCTCACACCAGTAACGGTTCGAGATTACACCATCTCACACCAGTAATGGTTCGGGAATGAACCATCTCACATCAGTAACGGTTCAAGAATGAACCATCTCACACCGGTAATGATTCGGGAATGAACCATCTCACATCAGTAACAGTTCGGGAATGAACCATCTTGTGGGACATGGAAACTGGACGACGCATGCTGTCCCGGGCTCGCGGCCCGGTCGGGAGTACGAAGTAGCCACGGGGGACTAAATCGGAGAATAATGGAGTCGCCACCTGGTGTGAACCAGGAAAATGAGATTTAAGGCCGCACTCACCCCTCGCAAGGGAAGACCTCAAACCGTTGGTTCAGAATGGTCCCTTACTTATGTCACTTGTAATGAAAGGATTTATGTAATAATTTAATCAAGTTTAAGTAACGCTTATTTCCAAGAGTATCATGCTTCTAAATTCACGTTCATACATCAACAAGTTCATCTAAATTTACATGTAACACATATCCGAATTTGCATACAGCCTATTAGTATGTGATCTATGTCTCAATTTGCATACATAAAGATTAACATACGGCAAGCATACAAGTTAATAACACATTATACTCATACATGTGGGGAATACAGATGAACGACACCTACACAATCTTGCATAATGCATAGAAACAATCAGGTTTATCATACGAAGGAATAGCTACTAGGGACAATTATGTACGAAATCTGATGAAAATAACTCAGTTCAGTGGGTGCGTGTTCGCGTAGCGTTCGAGAACACGTTCGAACGGTGAATAGAAGGCTCGCGTTCGTATAGCATTCGAGAACACATTCGAACGGAGCCAGACCTGATGCATGAAACACTAAGAAGATGCGTGCGTGTTCGCGTAGCGTTTGATAACGCATTCGAACGGTAAATAGAAGGTTCACGTTCGTATAGCGTTTGAGAACGTGTTCGAACGAAACCAGACATGATGCATGATGAAACTAAAAAATGCGTGCGCGTTCGCGTAGCGTTCGAGAACGCGTTCGAATGGTAAACAGAAGGTTCACGTTCGTGTGGCGTTCGAGAATGCGTTCGAACAGAACCAGATCTGATGCATGCAACACATTCATAGGCAAACAAATCCACAATATGGGACCTCACGTATCCGATTGAACTCATCTCACATCCAATCGAATATACATCAACCGGTGTGGTAAAGCATCGTGGTAAATGATTTTAACCCCTCCAAATAGGGGACCTTTAATCCGACTTACTAAGCCCATGCACTCGATCGTATCATGCATACAAAGATTGAACGTATCTTGCATTCAACGAACACACATCAACCGGCGCGGCGAAGCATCGTGGTAAAGGATTTTAACCCCTCCAAATAGGGGACCTTTAATCCGACTTACTAAGCCCATGCGCTCGATTGAATCATGCATACAAAGAATAAAGAAACAATATATCAAACTTAGTATGCCCGATTGAACGTATCTTGCATTCAACCGAACACACATCAACCGGCGCGGTAAAACATCGTGGTAAAGGATTTCAACCCCTCCGAATAGAGGACCTTTCATCGCAATTACTAAGCCCATGCGTTCGATTGTATCATGCATACAAAAGTAACATACAGAATTCAAATAACAGAAAATAAATAAACCGAAGCAACATAAAACAAAAGAGGGCGCCGTTTACTCAAGCGGTACGTGGAATTGTATCCCGAGTACAGATCATACTACCGTCCATTCGGAATCGGCTATGAAATTTATGTCCGGGTTTCCATCCGATATACCGCGAGAGTTGACACATCTTTTATTTTATTCCAAGTCCACAACATACAATATTTCATGATACATGCATATTTATCTAATCAAGGGCCACAACATGCACTTTAACATAACAATCATGCGAACAATACTCAATAAATAATGAAAATAAAACAGAAAATGAATGTAGAAAATACCCTCAAGTCTAACCTTTTTTCCAACTTTCAGGCTTGCGTTTCGCGGACGTCGGAAGGGTAAAGCTCCTCAACTTCTCTGGTTCACTGGTTTAGCGTCCTAGCTCACTGTTTTGTTGTTTTGCTTGTTGTTCGGCCTCCGTTCTGCTGCTGTTCGGCCTCTGTTTTGCTGCTGTTTCCTCTGTATTTTCTGCTCACTGTTCAGGTCACTGTTTTGACATTTCAACGAACTGTTCCGAGTGTTTTTTGTGGGTTTTTAGTGTAGTCTTGTGTGATTATTTTAAGGATTATAAATGCAGTTTTTATGTTACTGTTTTGAGGATTTTAGGGACTGATTTAAGAGGATTTGGCTGCTGTTTTAGGGGTGATTTGGGCTACTGTTCAGGCGTGTTTTAGGAGGTGTAGGGGCTGCTATTTTCGGTGGAAAGGGGCTGCTGTTTGGGGGTGTATTTTCGGTGATGTGTGGAGGTTTAGGGGCTGCTGTTTTTGGTTGTGGAGTGGGGGAGGTGAAGAGAGTTATTTGTGTTTTTCTTCTTGCTATTGCCGTGAGTGGCTAAGGCTTTTGGTGTTGTGATTTTCGTGTAAGTCTTGTGTATGAGCTAGGGGAGTGCATGTCTTGATTAGGGGTTGTTTATATAGAGAATGGCTAGGGCTTCACCTTGTCTCACAAGGAGGGATTGGATTTGGTGTTGAGCAAGGAAAGTCAAAGATTGAGGGGGGACAAATTTGTTTAGATTAGGAAGTCAATATCTTTAATTTGTTATAATTGATTTTAATTAGGCATGACTTCTTTTTAATTTAGTATGTGATTTTGTTTAGTTAGGAAGTTAATATATTTGATTTGTCTTAAATAGGTATGATTATATTTTTATGTTTTATTTAATTGGTAAATGGTTTATTATTTTATTAATTCAATTACATTATCTAATTAATATTTAATTTAATTTCCCATGTGTTTTAAATGTGTTTTATTATTGGGATGTGTTTTATGGGCTTTGGTGGGCTAATTGGGCTGGGTGTGAGCTAGCAACAAAACCAGAAATACCGACTCCGTTCGAATGCCCCTTCGAACGCTACACAACGAACGCCCGTATCTGCTTGACGTTCGAACGAGTAACGGACGCAGCACGAACGAAAACAGTGAACTTGGCGAAATGAATCTGGACGTACTTATTCTGAATTTCCCCTTCCGACCTCTGTTTCCCGCATATCCTTAACTAAAAAGGTAGTGCCTCCAACTGAGACTCATCATCGGGTTTCACGTGTAAAAATGCAATGCCTACACATCTCACATCAGTAATGGTTCGGGAATGAACCATCTCACATCAGTAACGGTTCGAGAATGAACCATCTCACACTAGTACGGTTTTGGAATGAACCATCTCAACACCAGTAACGGTTCAGGAATGAACCATCTCACACCAGTAACGGTCCGGGAATGAACCATCTCACATCAGTAATGGTTCGGAAATGAACTATCTCACACCAGTAACGATTCGGGAATGAACCATCTCACATCAGTAATGGTTCGGGAATGAACCATCTCATATCAGTAACAGTTCTGGAATGAACCATCTCACACCCAGTAATGGTTCGGGAATGAACCATCTCACACCCAGTAATGGTTCGGGAATGAACCATCTCACACCAGTAACGGTTCAGGAATGAACCATCTCAAACCAGTACGGTTCGGGAATGAACCATCTCACACTCGGTGGTGTGGGAACAAAGCCCAGGGGTCGCAGCACCTCGCCACCAACTCAATTCAGTTCGGGAACAAATCTTAGAGATCGAAGCATCTCACAGGATGAATCCCAGGGGTCAAAACACCTCACAAGAGTAGCGAAACAACAGGTAATTGGGAAATGGCCGACGAACCAGGTAAGTAAAAATGCACGTATGACTTTGATAGAGTTATCACTGTCACACACTGCACATGCCCCATCAAAGTGGGGACGACTGTAGGCACTGTATTTTGCATGAAGCCCAATGATGAGCCTCGTATGGAGGCACTACCTGAAAAATTGCAGAAGTAAAAAAAAAAAAAAAGAATTCCGGAGGAAAATCTCCAAAATTAGCACCTCATTGGATTCGGACTCGCTAGCTAGCCTCAGATTCACTCAGTCAATTTCGTTTTCAAACCTTAGCCTCGACCCAAAACCCTTACAACCCATCCACACGGCCCATTACCCTGCAACCCATCCATCCACACACGCCCAGCATGCAACCCACAAGCCCACACCCAACCACACAAGCCCACACGCCCAGCCTTCCTAAATAAAAAATCCCATGCAAAACACATGTGTAAATCCCCTCAAATCACCTTCCAAATTAACAAAGATTTGAAATCCCTTAAGCACCTTATTATGGAAAGCAAATCTTGACACATAAGGGAAAATATAGAGAGAGAGTGGCGGCCAAGGAAGAGGAAATAAGAAAGAAAACCTATGAGGCATAACCATAAACCCTAGGATGCACAATTATAAAAATGGGACCAAACCATCAAAGTGGGGGATCTTTTTTTCTCACAAGCTCACATGGCATCATCACTCAAATAAACTTAAACCTCTTATTTCACAAAGATACATGGCAAACACACCCAAAACATCTCTTATCTTTTTCCCTATGACTGAGACAAAAAAGGAAAAAAAGCCAGCCCTTTCACCAAAAAAAAAATGAACAGAAAAACCCTTAAACCGACTAAACAAAAAAAAAAACTAAGCCCGTCTTCACTTCGCCGAAACATCAACAAAACTAACTCCCTCCACCGATTAAACAAACCACAAATAACACCCTCCACCGATTAAACAAACAACAAATACAGCCCTCCACGAATACCAAACAACAAAGCACAAACCAACCGAAACAAATAGCAGCAAAAATAACCTAGACACAGCCCCTGAACCACCGAAAATAAGCCCCAAAACAGCCCATGCAATCACCGAAAAATTGTCTAAAAAATCAGCCCAAACCAGTCCAGGAAACAGTCCAAACCAGTCCAGAAAACAGTGTAAAACCAGTCCAGAAAATAGTCCCAAAAATAGCAAAAACAGCAGCCCAAAAATAGCCTAAACATCGGCCCAAAATAGCGAAACAGCGAGTAGAAACAGCGGACCAGCAAACCAGGAAAAATAACCAGCAAGCTTTTATCCTTCCGGAGACGGCTTAACCCACTTCCAAGAAGCAACTTAAAAGGTAAGACCTGAGGGCAGGGCACCATTTACCATATTTATTTTGTTATTCTAGAAGCGGCATGCCTGGGTGGACATGAATATGTCCAACTGGGTATGCGAGATCCTATATAAAAATGACCAAATTTATGGTCACATCTTTTTTCTTTAGCATTTTATCGTTTATCTTTATATTTATTTATTTTTTATGGTTATTTTATTATGTTGCTTTTATTTTTTATTTACTTTATTGTTATTCATTATTACGCATTTAGTTTCGCTATTATCTTTTCTTGTTATTTATTTTTATTTTACTATTTCGCATTTAATTTAGTATTTATTTTTTACTTCGCCTTTATTTTATTTGTTCATTATCTGCATACGCTTTATTTATTATTTTGTTATTTACATTGCATTAATGTCTATATGTGTTATATCCTTTGCGGTATATCGGATGAAACCCAGACGTAAATTCCGTAGCCAAATTTGAATTGACGATAGTGCGGTCTGTACTTGGGATACAACTCCACGTACCGCTTGGGAAATATTCGCATATGTGTGTTTATGTAATTATTGATGCTATTTTTTGTAAGAATGTTCGAACGCGTTTTCAAGGCAATTTGAATGCGCCATTCTGCCTCACTCTGTTCGAACACGTTATCGAACGTTACACGAACGTGAACTCTTTGGAACACTTCGTTCGAACACGTTTACAAACGGTACACGAACACGCACACACAAGAGTAAAATAATGGAAGGAGCCATCTTTGAACAAGGCCGAATTGACGAGCAGTGAAGTTGGGAGAATACACTTCTATCCCAGCCTTGCCATTAGCTCCAGTCAAGATGTCATGAATCAGATCGCGGGTGCATAAAAACTTACGCTAGATGCGATTGACAGATTCATCTCCATCTGATTGTGAAATATCATGAATGAAAGAGGGGCTGTCGCCCAAGAAAAAAAGGGAAAAAATAAGGAACCCGAGAAAGAGTATAAAAATACTCAAAATGGTACGAGGAATGAAAGGAGTTGGCCCTAGATGGGCGAATAGAAGGCCTGCACACAAGGAAATGAACGGTTCGACTTAATAAAACGAAAACAGGGAAGTAGGCTCTGAGCCAAAGTTGGAAGAGCCAGAGAGGGCCAGAAGCAATGGCGAAGAGCCAGACCGTAGCTATTTTTAGAGAACGACCAAGCCCCGATAAGTGGCAGCCAACAAAAAGAACACAAATCTAAAAGTCGGCTGTTGGCAATGTCCGAAGAGATTGGAAGATAACCAGCCATGAGTTTCTGACTAGGCACACAAATGATATATTTGCAAAGCCAATAGTGAATGAAAGCAGTGAGTTCCAGCACCAAGACCGGATCAGTTGACTCAGAAAATGCACGAAAGAAAGAAGAATAAGAGGAAAATGATGAAGCGTCCATCTGAGGATAAGGAAAACGAAAGTTGGTAGGAGCAAAGATGGTCGCACCCAAAGGAGCCAGCCCGGTCAAAGCACTGATATCATGAAATGTCATGGTGAAGAGCCGGAAGGAAAAAGAAAAATGTTGTAATCAGAAGACCAAAAAAACAGTGATGTGGGAACAGATTCCGATCAAAAGAAGGCAGTGCCAGGAAAGCTCTAGTGAGTGAAAGCTCTATGAGGAAAGCATACCATTATTTTCAAGAAAGAGCAAGTGTCTACATGCAATTTCATGCGTTGGAACCAGGTCTCGAAAGAGAAGTCAGGTTTGGGACAGGTGCGGATGGGATTGGACTGAGCAAGAGGAGAAATTCTCAAGGGTTCGGAAAAAAAGAGGTTAGAAATAGAAGGGAGTAGCTGGGCCAATGGCTGTATCACTAACAAAAATGGGGCCCAATGAGCACAATCCATAGTTTTCATCGAGGGTGTGGACCCTAAAAACGCCAACCAAAGGATCGTCCAAGGCGGCCTGGTAATCACCAAAGGTCGAAGTAGTTTTTTTCGTCGGAGCAGAGGAAGAAGACGCCATAGCAGGAAGGTTAAGAGATTTGCAGTGATAAAAGATGAGGAAAAGTAAAACAGCGAAAAGAGAAGGGTTGGGTTTATATAGTCGAGATGAAAGTTCACCATATGATAGGTGTCACGACCCAATTCGAAGGAAGAAAAAAGAGCGGGAAAATGAAGAGGCGGTGCCAGAGACGATGTGACCTAGATGTGACGCAAAAAGTGGCATATTAATTAGCGTAATGATGGTTTGCGACAAGACGTAATGGGGGAAGGTCACACATTTATCAAGGAAGCGATAGATTTGCATAGGAACTATAAGTAACAATCCTCGAAACATGCGAATAACGGCAAGAGATAAAACGAAAGGTCAGCAAGCCGAATCTGTAAAAGCGGCCAGTGGCATCAACCCAACTTTACACGCTTGGCTGAGAAATTCCGCCTTGATCTCATCTCTTGAGACGATCAAGGAGAATTCAGGAGACAATTGTTAACAGAAAATAAATTTCTCCCAAGGACGAAGATTCCGAATGAATCAAAGGACAAAAAAGATGACGTATCAAATGACGTAAAGGATTGACGTATCCAAGGACGAAAAGGCATCATGACGTCATTCTGGATAAGACGAAGAAGAATTCGGCCTATAAAGACCTATTCATGACGATTCGAGGAATGGGTAAAGAATCATGAAGAAAGAATGAAACACTTCCAAGACGGTTGGCCTTATGAGATATATTCGACGGTTATTACACAAACTAATGGTGACCCCCGCGATCTAGCAAGTTTTCCAACGGTTGCACGCATTATCCAGCGGTTGCTCGCATGATCCAGTAGTTACATATGCGCAGAGAACGTGGGGGCTTAGTGGGATGAAGACGGCAAAACTGCTCGAGCGTTTGGTGGAAGCATGCGCTATAAAAAGGTCAAGTGTGGAAAAAAAAATAAAGGAAGAAGGAAAAAACATGACTCGAAAGAGCAAGTATTTTAATTTCTTAGTTTTTTTAACCTTTAGGACTGTATCTGTGTGCTTGTGCCCCTTGGAGGTATTTTCTTGGAATCAATCACCCCTTTCTGGGATTGTGTCTCAAGAGGTTTGAACTTTACAAGGTATTAATAGAAAATTGTGCAAACAATAATATATTGGATTTTTTTTAATTCACACACTCAAGTCATATTATCCCGACGGTTGCAACCTTTTTAGAGAACCAGTTCTGTATCCCTACGCGATCATCATCTCCATATGATGGAGTGAGATGACACTTCCGTCTTGACATCACACCCAACAAAACTACGATTCTCAATATACCCAGCATTGGCGTACACAGAATCTGTTAAAGCCCTGGACGACCGCAACCAAAGTATATTGATTGTCGCAAGTATTAGCGGTGCAAGTTCAGGTTAAGACCAATACACCTACTCTGATTTCGGACTTCCTAGACACATAGTCAACTACCAATGGAATTCCGAGGGGGTCTATCAGAAGCGAAGCTGTTTCCCGTATTATCGGTTAAAACACAACCTCCTATTACACTTGCATGAGTATCCTATACCCAAATATACGAGAACTATGTCGTTTTGTGCCCTCACAACGCGCACAGGTGTAATACTAGTCTTTTACGTATCATCGATGTCCAATCTCGATAACACTCTGACTAGGGATATTTAATGATTTATCCTTCGTGGACTGATACTGTCTCATATCATTCTCAATCCAGGAACAAAATCACAGGGACCTCCTATCATTATATATCTAGGTGAGCTAATCACAAATGATAAGAGTGCAATCTCCTTGTCACATAGTTAATTTGTACAACAACACCATGATCTGTACAAATAGTGACGCTATGGGTCATAATTGTCCAAAAATTATCACACACTTGATGGAAGTGGTTGGGCTTATTAAATATGGCATTTACAAACACAACACACCACCAAGTTTGACTTACTATTCTTCTCTCTCCTCTCTCCGATTTTTCGAATTGATTCTCTCTTGGAGGAAGAATTTTGCTTCAAATTTTTCACTAAAGCTAGCACTTTGAGAGTTGAATGAGGTGTTAGGGAAACTCACCCAATAGTTCAAATAACTCAAATCAAGCTTGGAGCTTCATAATTAAAGGAAATTTTGAAATTTCTCAACCGATCAATGTAGCTTTTTCCGTAACTTTACTTGATAATTCACACACGAATCATGTTTAGGATCTTGGGCATGTCTTAGAGACACTAACAATGGTATCAGAGCCTACTAAACTTGATTTGGAAATCTAGGGTTCATAACTTTAATTTGGGGATTTTTGCTTGGAGCATGATATTTCTAAAATGATTGTTTGGTTGATGTTAGAACATGATAACTTAGAGTTATGCATGATTGGATTGTTAAAATTGATTGGACCAAATTTTCCCCAAATTTGTCATGGCCGAATATCACCCTAGGTTTAGCTCATGGTAATTTTTGAAATTAGACATTGGAAGTGTTAATGCATGAAATTGAATGTCGAATGTTGATTTAATTGGATTAAAATCAAATTTGGATGTTAATTCTTGCTATTGCCATGAGTATGCATGTTGTTGGAAGAATTGATTTTGCTTCAATTTGTATTGGACATGAATTTGAATGTTTAAGCATGATTAATTAGATTAATTAATATTTTGAAATATTAGATTAATTAATTAATTGTGTAGTTATAACTTTATGGATTAATGTGATATTTGGAATAATATATTAATCTAATTTGGTTGTATTTGGGCTAATGGGCTTGGTTGGGCCAAGTTTGGTTTGGACAATTGGGTTGGATCCAATTGGGCCTAAACCATTTCCATAAAGTCCAAATATGATTTTGTGCCTTTAATTATTTATTGGGCCTAATGGGCCAAAATTGATTTTTGGCAAATGGTGATTCCTAAATGGGCCTTGGAATTTTGGGTTGATCCATAATGGCCAAAGTCCATGCCTAAAGAATTAATAAAAGCCCATTGGACTTAATTGAATTGGCATTAGATGCTAATTGGGCCTTTGAGACCCAATTGGATTGTAGTTCGATATAATTCAAGAATACTTACTTTGAGTATTTATTCTTAAACGAGTTGGACTCGCACAAATCAAATCGTTGTATGAACATGGCTTGGATGGTCATTAATTAAAGATTAATTAATTGGATTAGATTGATTGACAACATGCTATGTGTGAATACTTGGATGTATTTGTTGAATAATGTATATCAGATGGATATTAGTTGGGTGGGGGCAATTTTGGAAATTGTTGTAAATATGGTATTTATTTGAAATTGGACCTGCATGTCCAGCCTATCACCTCCTTATCTCATTGTATTTCTGTTCTCACCAATTCCCCTCAATGTAAATGAGGTTTCTTAATGTATTATGTAATTGGGTAGAAGAATGTAAAGTGCTAGCGGGACAGAGGAAATATAGAGTTTTGTTTTAGGAACAAATTGTAAATATCCATCCGCATATCATTATTAACTTTTATCGTGCCTTATTATGCTTTTAGAATGCATGTTTAAGGGTGTATGATGAGACCTAATCAAAGATAATAAATTGGTTGCCAATTTACGAAAACACCCTCGCTCAAATATTAATCGTTTCCTTCCATTGAGTGGTTCTCTTTCAAGATCCAAGATTGGCTTTGATTTGTTGGCCAAAGTCAAGATCATTGTCTATCGCGAATGTGTTTGAACCATAAAAGCTTTTTTAACATCGCATGTCTTTGGCAGTTGTGACTTGTTGGCCAAAGTCAGGTCACTTCTGTTCATCGACGTGGATTACAAAGTTTTCCCACTGTCAATGGGTTGCGCTTAACTAGAATCATAAGCTTGTTGAGCCAAAGCCTAGGCTTAGTTGATTCAGAGGAAAAGATTAGGAAATATATTGGATATATGTTATGGACTTGGAGGGTCCACCTACCGGATCTAGGAATTGGATGAGATCCAATTGATCTTAGAGATCTACCTAGTTAATTTTATACAGCTTGTTGGCCAATTCTAGTTGTGTATTATTTAACGGGATCCTAGCACCACTAGGAAACTAGGTTTCCCGAGTACTCAACGGAGGGTTAGAGGCTCGTCGAAAAATAGTGGGAGGCTAGTATTAAATTTGCAATTTCGTTTAATACTTGCTTATACGCGCTCTATTATTATATCTCGTTATATATATATTAGTTGGAATAATATCATTTATTGCTTTCTTTGAACGTTGGATTGTACTCAACCTACTCCATTGTAGTTGGTTATATAGTTGGACTATAGTAACCATTGCATTTTGAGTGTACCCGAAATCGTTGATTGGATAGTTGGACTATAGCAATTAAGATGGCTGGAAAGATTAGCATTATGGGACATAATCATGGCGAGAATGTCTTTAACGGCTCCAATTTTCCAGACTGGGAAATGAATCTCAATAAAGTCATGTGATATGAGAAGTTGCTCTATGTTATAGAGAGATCTCTCGGGCCTGAGCCCGGACTTGAGCGATCAGTTGATCATGAGCTTTGGAAGACTCATCGAGATGATAATTTACTACTCAATCCGTTATGCTTGCTGTAATGACTCCTCATTTTCGTCGTCAGAACAAAGGATTGGATCCTTATAACATGATGTTGAAATTGAAGGATCTTCATAGATCTAATCTTATATCACAGAAATATGAATTACAAAAGAAGCTCTTTCGCTCGCGTATGTTAGATGGTACTTCTTCATTGTTGAACACTACGTGTTTACAGATGATTGCTGACATCGAACAGCTAGGTCAGTTGGGCCTAACCTTCGAGGCCAAGACTTCTATAGATTTGATCTTACAGTCTCTGCCCGATTGCTGGGACGGGTTCATCACGAACCTATATATGATTGAACCAAAAAAAACTCTTGGAGAGTTAATGGCGATGCTGAAAAGACAGAGCCAGAGCTTCAAAAGGGCAAGAAGTGTGAGGGCATCTTACTTCGACATCCCAGAAGGCCAAAACTTGGCCGAAGGCTTCTGGGGGTGTGAAGAAAAAAAGAAGAAAATGGCAAGGCTAAATCGTCACAGTCTTCTGGGAAGACTAAGGATAAATCCCAAGAAGACGCCTACATTGTGGTAAATGGGGTCACTGGAAGGTGACTGCCGTGAGTACAAGGTGGACTTGAAGGAAGCGAAGACAGGAAATGCTCCGGCTTATGTATGTTTGTTATTGAAATAAACATGTCCACTACTGGTTTTAAAAATTGGATTTTTTGATCTGGATGTGGTACTCACATATGTACTGATGTGTAGGATCTGCAGATTAGCAGGAGACTGGCTTCAGGTGAGATCGACCTACGAGTCAGAAATGGGACAAGAGTCGCCATTTTGGCCGTTGGCACCTATGTTTTGAATCTACCCTCGGAGCTTGTAATTACATTAGTTGACTGTTATTTTGTACCTAGTTTGACTAGAAACATCATCTATGTATCTAGTTTAACCCAATGCGGGTATACCTTTGTATTCCGAAACACTGAGTGTTTTCTATATAAAGATGATATTTTGATATGTACAACAGATGTTAATTATGGTCTTTTATTTTGAATATAAATGAATCTCAAACATATAACATGACAAATAAAAGGCTCAAATTGAGTAAAATAGATGAGACTTATATGTGGCATTATGTCTGTGACATATTAACAAGACTCGTATATCCACTCTTTCGAAGAATGAATACTTGGACGGATTTGATCCTGATTCATATGATGTCTACGAATCTTTTTTGTTAGGCAAAATGCCTAAAACACCTTTTAGTGGTAAAGGTGTACATGCCACCGAGCTGTTATCCCTCGTTCATAATGATGCATACGGGCCCATGTCTAGCCAGGCTAAAGGTGGATATGAATACTCCGTAACCTTTACGGATGATGCATCGCGTTATGGTTATGTGTATCTTATGAAACACTAGTCAAACACTTCTGAGAAATTCAAAGAGTTTCGACACGAAGTAGAAAAACAGACTGGAAAAAGTATTAAAACATTGCGGTCGGACCGCGGTGGAGAATACTTAAACAATGAGTTTCAAAATTACTTGAAAGAATATGGTATTCTTTCACAGTGGACTCCTCCCAGAACACCTCAACTGAACAATGTGTTCGAATGGAGAAACCGAACTTTGTTGGACATGGTAAGGTCAATGATGAGTTGCACTGAGCTACCAATTTCCTTCTGGGGATACGCATTAAACAGTGCAATACTTATTTTGAATAAGGTTCCATCAAAATCTGTTGGACAGACTCCATATGAAATATGGACAGGAAAGAAACCAGGTTTCTCATTCCTGAAGATTTGGGGATGCTGGACATATGTTAAACGTTTGGATTGTACCAAACTATAACCCAAATAGGATAAGTGCCTATTTGTAGGTTATCCTAGGGAAACCAAATGATATTACTTCTACAACCCACAAGAGAACAAAATATTTATTGCTCTTCATGCAGTTTTCCTCGAAAATGAATTCATAGATATAGTGATAAGTGGGAGGAAAGTATAACTCGATGAAAATCGGAGTGATACTGTTCCTGACACCGACCCACTCACGGAACACGAACAGTTCATCAGGGATGAGACTATTCCACAATCTTCTAATACACAATAACGGCGTAGGTTGGAGAGAGTCAGAAAATAATCTAAGAGGTATGGGTTTCTGATCTCACCTTATATAGACATTAATTTTATTGAGGAAGATGAACCGGCTACGTATGAGGAATCGATACAAGGTATCGACTCCGCTTTATGGCAGAAAGCCATGAAGTCCGAAATGGATTCCATGTATACCAACCAAGTTTGGACACTGGTTGATGCACCAGAAGACATTAAGCCTATTGGTTGTAAATGGGTCTTTATGAGGAAGACGGACATGGAAGGAAACATACAAATGTACAAAGCTAGGCTTGTAGCGAAAGGGTATCATCAACGACATGGTGTCGATTACAACGAAACTTTTTCACATGTTGCCATGATTAAATCCATTCGGATAATGCTTGCTATTGCTGCATATTTTGATTATGAAATATGGCAGATGGACGTCAAAACCGCTTTCCTTAAAGGAAATATTTTGGAGGATGTTTATATGCAATAACCAGACGGTTTTGTCATGCCAAAACATGCAAAAAAAGGTTTGCAAGTTAAACCGATCCATTTATGGATTAAAGCAAGCATCGCGTTCTTAGAACCAACGTTTTGATGAGATCATAAAAGATATTGTTTCATTCAAAACGAAGATGATTCTTGTGTATATAATAAGGTTAATGGGAGCGCACTGACATTCATTATCCTATATGTTGATGATGTATTCCTTTTAGGCAATGATATTCCTATGCTACAATCGGTGAAAGCTTGGCTTTCATTAAAATTCTCCATGAAAGACTTGGGAGAGGAAACTTTTATTCTAGGAATAAGGATCTACCAGGATAGATCTAGAAAGCTGCTGGGACTCTCCCAGAGCTCGTACATTGATAATGTGTTGAAGAGATTCAACATAGATCAGTCCAAGAGGGGGCTGCTTTCGGTGTCACATGGCGTCTCTCAATCTAAGGACATGTATCCTAAAACTAAAGATGAGAGAGATGCAATGATTTAGATTCCGTATGCTTCAGCAATTGGATCGATCATGTGCGTCATGATATGTACGCGACCTGATGTCTCATATACTTTGAGTTGTGCAGTCGCTATCAGGCCGATCCAGGTGATGGTCACTGGATTGCTGTAAAGAACATCCTTAAGTATCTTAGACGAACTAAGGATGCTTTCTTAGTCTATGGGGAAGGAGAACTTGAGGTCACTGGGTTCGCCGATGCAAGTTTCCAAACCGATAAAGACGACTGTAAGTCGCAATCAGGGTACATATTTTGTTTGAACAACGGAACAGTGAGCTGGAAATAATCCAAGCAAGAGACTGTTGCCGATTCAACAACAGAAGCGGAATATATTGCTGCAGCTGAGGCAGCAAAAGAAGCAGTTTGGATCCGTAAATTCCTAATTGGATTAGGAGTAGTTCCGTTAGCAGCTGAGCCCGTACCTTTATATTTTGACAATAACGGGGCTATAGCAGAGGCTAATGAACCACGGTCTCATCAACGATCCATGCATGTACTTCGATGATTCCATCTGATTCGTGAGATCATACATCGTGGCAATGTGAAGATCAAGAAGATCACACCATATGACAACATTACAGATCCACTGACGAAAGTTATTTCTCAGTAAAAGTTTGAGCGACATAAACATAGTTCAGGTATTAGATACTTGAGTGATTGGCTATATGCAAAATGGGAGATTGTTGGACAATTATGACAAATAACATCACTATTTGTAAAGAACATGGTGTTTTTGAACAAATTAACTATGTGACAAAAAGAAATTGTTATTTTATCATTATGTAATTGGATTACTTGGATATATATAATGATAAAAGTCAATATGGTTAAATCGGATTAATAAGATATGAGACAATATTAATCCACGAACAGTTTAATCATTAAATATCCCTAGACGTAGTATTATCGAGACTGGACATCGATAATGCGGAATAGACTAGTATTGCACTTGTGCGTGTTATGGAAGCTTAACGACATAATTCTCATATATTTAGGTATTGAATACTTATGCAAATGTGATAAGAGGTTATGTTAGCCGTTGGACCGGGAACAGCTTCGCTCTGGATAGACTCACTCGGAGTCCTATTGGTATTATGACCATGTGTCTATGGGAATCCGAATCAGGGTAGGTGTATGTGATCCTTAACCTGAGACTTGCATCACTATTACTTGCGAGAATCAGTTTACTTTGGTATTGGTCGTCTGGAGCTTTAACAGGTTCTGTTTACACCTCTGCTGGGTTTACTGAGAATCATAGTGTATTGGGTGTGATGTCAAGATGAGAGTATCACTTCAGTCGTATGGAGATGATGGTCACACAGGATACGGTACTAGTACTTTTATTAATGTTGCAGTTATCGGGATAGTATGACTAGGTCATGATTATCCGATTATAGAGACTAGTTACGCGGGATCCGATATATGCTTCGTACTGGGTAGACACAACGCCAGCCCTAGGCCTAGCATGTGACATCCGATACTGGATCGAATTACGCATTACATTGTATTACTACGCCTGATACATATAATATTCCTCGGTTGATATTTCTGGAGAATTGGGTAGGTACAGTGCTTTGCTAGAAGCCAACCATGTCTTGTAAATCGGTGAGAACATGGTACGGGATACGCACTGTTAGTGTCCTAGACATGCCAAGGATCTCTAAACATCGATTTGTGTGTGAATTATCAAGTATAAGTTGCGGAAAAACTTACAATGATCGGATGAGGAAAATTAAAAACTTTCTTTATTCTTGAAGTTCCAAGCTTTCCTTTTGAGTTCCAAACTCTTGGGTGAGTTTCCCTATCACTTTTCTTTGACTCCTAAAGTGCTAGCTTTGATGAATTTTAAAACAATAATTCAAGAAAAGAGATGGAGAAGTTCGGCCATTAGAGAGAATGGAGGAGAGAATGAATAGTTAGTTTTATGTTTTCCAAAAACATAATACCAAAGTTGACTTCCAAAGTTTTACTTAAGTGTATTTTATTGTGAAAGACTTTGCAATAATTGTGTCCAACCACTTCCATCACATGTCAAAACATGATGTAAGTAAAGTGGGTCCCACCACTTTAAATTCAAAATTTGGTTGGCTTACACAACACACTTTGAGACCGGTTCGTTTAATCCGACTAAACGAATTTTCCTTTGTGACGTAATTAAATCCAATTTAATTAAATAATAATGCCTAGCAAAATTATTACGAAAGTCGCTTGCGAATTAATTCTAAATTAATTCGTTCGCTCGAATTAAAATCCAATTTTAATTCCGTATTGAAATCCAATTTCAATTAATATATCTGATATATTATTTTAGCCCAATTAAATAAATTAAATAGTAAAATCCAATTTAACTATTAAATTTACTTTGCCGATTAATTCCAAATTAATCTCGTTCTCACTTTTAGATGAATTTAATCCCAGATAAATTCTTACCGCAATGAATCCCATATTAATTCTTTCTCTCATAATTAATCCCAGATTAATTCTTGCCGTAATTAATCCCAGATTAATTTTCTCTCACATAATTAATCCCAGATTAATTCTGTTCGAGTCAAATGTCATCGGTGAATCTTTGGAAGCGACCCAAGAGATTCATGGATATGTTGGCAGTAAATACGGTCATCGGAGTATCCGAACACGTGCGTACCCAGTACCACTTTCTTACCGATTTACAAGACATGGTTGGCTTCTAGCAAAGCACCGTGCCTACCTAATTCTCCAGAAATATATTGAACATGGAATATATAATCTGTATCAGACGTAGTATACAAAGTATTGCGTAATACGATCCAATATCAGATGTCACATGTTAGGCATATAGCTGGAATTGTGTCTACCCCGTACAAAGCATATATCAGATCACTAGCAACTAGTCGCTGTAATCAGATAATCATGACCTAGTAATACTATCCCGATAGCTGCAGCATTTAATAGTATTAGTTCTGTATCCTGCGTGATCATCATCTCTATATGACTGAAGTGATACTTCCATCTTGACATCACATCTAATACACTACGATTCTCAGTAAACCCAGAAAAGGCGTACACAGAACCTATTAAAGCTCCAGACGACCAAAACCAAAGTATACTGATTATCGAAAGTATTAGCGATGCAAGTCTCATGTTAAGACCACATACACCTACCCTGATTCGGATTCCCATAGACACATAGTCATACTACCAATGGGATTCCGATGGGTCTATCCAGAGCGAAGCAGTTCCCGGTCCAAAGGCTAACATAACCTTCTATAACACTTGCATAAGTATTCAATACTTAAATATATGAGAACTATGCCGTTAAGCTTCCATAACGCGCACAAGTGTAATACTAGCGTATTCCGCATTATCGATGTCCAGTCTCGATAATACTACGACTAAGGATATTTAATGATTAAACCTTTCGTGGATTAATACTGTCTCATAACTTATTAATCTGATACTAATCATATGAACTTTTATCATTTATATATCCAAGTAATCCAATTACAAAATGATAAAAGAGCAATTTCCTTTGTCATATAGTTAATTTGTACAAGAACACAATGTTCTTTACAAATAGTGATGCTATGGGTCATAATTGTCCAACAATCTCCCACTTGGCCTATAGCCAATCACTTAAGTGTCCAATACCTGAACTATGTACGGGTCGCTCAAATCTTTACTGAGATATAGCTTTCGTCAGCGGATATGCAAGGTTATCATCTGAAACGATCTTTTGATCTTGACATCGCCACAATGTATGATCTCACATATCAGATGAAATCGTCGAAGTACATATTTGGATCATTGATGAGACTGTAATTCCTTAGCCTGTGTTGTAGCCCAGCTCAGCTGCTAACAGAATTACTCCTAATCCAATTAGGAATTTTATAGATCCAAAATGCTTCTTTTACTGCCTGAGCCGCAGTAATGTATTCCGCTTTTATTGTCGAATCGGCAACAGTATCTTGCTATGAAGATTTCCAGCTCATTGTTCCATTATTCAAACATAATATGTACCATGATTGCGACTTACAATCGTCTTTATAGGTTTGGAAACTTGCATCGGTGAACCCAGTCACCTCAAGTTATCCTTTTCCATATACTAAGAAAGCATCCTTAGTTCGTCTAAGATACTTAATGATGTTCTTAACATTAATCCAGTGACCATCACCTGGATTGGTCTGATAGTGACTGTAGATGCTCAAATCATATGAGACACCAGGTCGCGTACATATCATGGCATGCATGATCGATCCGAATGCTTAAGCGAACGGGATCTGATTCATTGAATCTCTCTTATCTTGAGTTTTATGACACATGTCCTTAGATAGAGAGACGTCATGTGACCCTGGAAGCAGCCCCTTCTGGGCTGATCCATGTTGAATCTCTTCAACACTTTGTCAATGTATGAGTTCTCGGAGAGTGTCAATAACTTTTAGATCTATCCCAGTAGATCCTTATTCCTAGAATAAAGGTTTCCTCTCCCAAGCTTTCACCGATTTTAATATGGGAATGTCATTGCTAAGAAGTAATACATCATCAATGAATAGGACAATCAATGTCAATTAAAATACTTAAGTGTATTTTGTTGTGAAAGACTTTACATTAATTGTGCCCAACCACTTCCATCACATGTAAAAACATGATATAAGTAAAGTGGGTCCCACAATTTTAAATTCAAAATTTAGTTGGCTTACACAACACACTTTGGGCCTGGTTCGTTTAATCCGACTAAACGAATTTTCCGTTCCGACGTGATTAAATCCAATTTAATTAAATAAAAATGCCTAGCAAAATTATTACGAAAAGTCGCTTGAGAATTAATTCAAAATTAATTCATTCGCTCGAATTAAAATCCAATTTTAATTCCGTATTGAAATCCAATTTCAATTAATATATCCGATATATTATTTTATCCCAATTAAATAAATTAAATAGTAAAATCCAATTCAACTATTAAATTTACTTTGCCGATTAATTCCAAATTAATCGCGTTCTCTCTTCTAGACGAATTTAATCCCAGATAAATTCTTATCGCAATTAATCCCAGATTAATTCTGTTCGAGTCAAATGTTATCGGTGAATCTTTGGGAAGCGACCCAAGAGATTCCTGGATTTGTTGGCAGTAAATACGGTCATCAGACTATCCGAACACGTGCGTACCCAGTACCACGTTCTTACCGATTTACAAGACATGGTTGGCTTCTAGCAAAGCACTGTGCCTATCCAATTCTCCAGAAATATATTCAACATGGAATATATAATCTGTATCAGGCGTAGTATACAAAGTATTGTGTAATACGATCCAATATCGGATGTCACATGTTAGGCTTATGGTTGGAATTGTGTCTGCCCCGTACGAAGTATATATCAGATCACTAGTAACTAGTCTCTATAATCGGATAATCATGACCTACTCATACTATCCCGATAGCTGCAGCATTTAAGATTACTAGTTCTGTATCCTGCGTGATCATCATCTCCATATGACTGAAGTGATACTTCCATCTTGACATCACACCCAATACACTACGATTCTCAATAAACCCAGAAGAGGCGTACACAGAACCTGTTAAAGCTCCGGAAGACCAAAACCAAAGTATACTGATTGTCGCAAGTATTAGCGATTCAAGTCTCAGGTTAAGACCACATACACCTACCCTGATTCGGATTCTTATAGACACATAGTCATACTACCAATGAGATTCCGAGGGGTCTATCCAGAGCGAAGCTGTTCCTGGTCCAACGGCTAACAGAACCTCCTATCACACTTGCATAAGTATCCAATACTTAAATATATGAGAACTATGCCGTTAAGCTTCCATAACGCGCACATGTGTAATACTAGCCTATTCTGCATTATCGATGTCCAGTCTCGATAATACTATGACTAGGGATATTTAATGATTAAACTTTTCATGGATTAATACTGTCTCATGTCTTATTAATCTGGTACTAATCATATGGACTTTTATCATTTACATATCCAAGTAATCCAATTACAAAATGATAAAAGAGCAATTTCCTTTGTCACATAGTTAATTTGTACAAGAACACCATGTTCTTTACAAATAATGATGCTATGGGTCGTAATTGTCCAACACGCACGTGTTCGGATGGTCCGATGACCGAATTTACTGCCAACATATCGAGGAATCTCTTGGGTCGCTTCCCAAAGATTCACCAATGATATTTGACTCGAATAGAATTAATCTGGGATTAATTATGAGAGAGAAAATTAATCTGGGATTAATTGCGGCAAGAATTAATCTGGGATTAAATTAGTACAGAAGAGAGAACACGATTAATTTAGAATTAATCGATAAAATAAATATATCAGATATTTAAATTGAAATTGGATTTCAATACGAAATTAAAATTAGATTTTAATCCGGGCAAACGAGTTAATTTGGAATTAATTCGTAAGTGACTATCGTAATAATTTTGCTAGGCATAATTATTTAATTAAATTGGATTTAATTATATCACGACGTTAAATTCGTTAATTCAGAATTAAACGAACCGGGCCCGAATCAAGTTGTGTATTCTAGAAGCCAACTTAAATTTGGAATTTAAAAGTGGTTGGACCCACTTCACTTACATCAATTGTCACACACTTGATGGAAGTGATTGGGCTTATTAAATGTGGCATTTACAAACACAACACACCACCAAGTTTGACTTACTATTTATTCTCTTCTCCTCTCTCCCATTTTGTCGAATTGCTTCTCTCTTGGAGGAAGAATTTTGCTTCAATTTTTCACTAAAGCTAGCACGTTGAGAGTTTAATGAGGTGTTAGGGAAACTCACCCAAGAGTTCAAATAACTCAAATTAAGCTTGGAGCTTCATCATCCAAGGAAATTTTGGAAATTTCTCAACCGATCAATGTAAGTTTTTTCCGCAACATTACTTGATAATTCACACACGAATCATGTTTAGGATCTTGGGCATGTCTTAGAGACACTAACAGATATACCCTAAAAACCCTATATCTGATCGGACATGACACAACTGTCATTGAACGAGTAGATTGTCAGTTACTAAAGTGACGAGATCTAATTATAGCTGGTCGGATATGTAATTCAAATTACATATCTGGTCGAACATGTGTTAATTGGTCAACCCATGTGCAAAATTAAAACAGCTGGAATTACAGGCTTGATTACGTCCGGCTGGATATACATCTCAAACCCTACATCCTATCGGATATGATTCAACCTGTAACTGCTTAAAAAGTCCTGAAATTATAGAGAAAGAAAGTAAAAAAAAAAACCTATAGATCTTTGGAGTTCCCTCTTTCTTACACGAACCCAGCAATCATCCAACATTCAGGAAGTGCTTCTGGAGCCGAAGCTATACTCAAAGATAAGACCTGAGGGCACATATATTTCCATCACTATATTTTATTTTTTGTCTGCTTTATAGTAGCTCCGAACATATCTAAAACACATCCGACCGGAAATGCACATGACTGTCACGCAACTTGAATATTCGGTCAGGCTACCCTGAAGCCGGACAGACAGATATGCACTTTTAATCCTGTCATTTGCAGGCATTAGTTCCATTGTATTTATTGTTTCATTAGTATTATTCTGTTATGCATGTTAGTTACATTCTTATTTGTTATTTCTATTGTTACGCATGTTTCTACATTTTGTTTTATCTTTCATGTTCTATATAGAATATCCGTCCAGACTTACACTAAGTCCGGCCAGACATTTAGTGCTCAAAAAATTTTGTGTTTTGGTTACTGTTTTACTATCACTATTTTAATACTGCCTTACTAATACAGTTTGATTATTACTGTTATCGTGTGTGTTTTCTTTACATTTTTTGTCTTTCGAGTTTGCATAGAATGTCCGGCCAAACTTACACTAAGTTCGCCCATATATAAATGACATGATAAATGTCCGGCCAGGCTTCCTTGAAGCCAGGCCCATGAGACGTGGGCACTGATCTGTTTGATTATCATTTTATCAATATTGTAATAATGTACAGATATTTACTTGCTTTATTTATCATTTTTTACTATTCATGTTTGCACATTGTATGCTTTATAAATTGTTTTTAAGTGTTATTGCATTATAAGATGTGGGGATACCTCATTTGAGCGTAAATATTATACTAGCATTAATAAATGACCATTCAAAACTAAAACGGATTTAAGGTCGACCTTGCAAGGGGTATAATACAGCCTTAAATCATTCTAGGGTCTCATGCTGGGTGGCGACTCGCTTATTCTCTGATTAGTCCCCTCTCGGGACTATCCATACTCTCTACTAGATGTTAGATTACATTGACTAAGGAAAAGATGAAAATGAATTAAAGTGTTAGCGTTAAATCTACACTTTTCACCAGCATAAACCAATCTGGGTCACACGTAATTCTTGGTAAAAGAACCACACACACTTGGAAAAGCTTTCGAAAGGTGAAACCTTAGTTAAGATTGGATTTTGAATTTGGATAATGATCATACTTTAGAGAGAGATAAAAATTCAAGGAAACTTTTTGGGAACATACAAAGAGTCATTACATGATAAGAAAAGGATTTAGAGCGCTAAAACGATGATTGGAGAACCCCAAAGGTCAACCGAGATAAAAGATGAGGCAAAGCCTGATGATATCTCTGCAAAAAGTATCACGACTCATGCACTTCCCCAAGTCAAATGACGAGCATGCATACATATATATAACATTTATTTTACAGAAAATTTGAACAAATTTATGTCTCTGAGAAATGGAGCAAGACACATAACGCTCAGTTGCAGCCAAAAGTTGAAGGCTCCGAGACGTGGAGTACCTAACAGTCAGAAAAGTGAATACTGGGGGGCGAAGCCCGTCTAAAAAAGGAATACTTGGAACGCCGATGGGTTTAGAACACTAATAGGTTTGTAATACTGACAAGGTTGGAAAACTGGATGGATTGAAACACTGATGGGATTGGAACGGTAATGGAATTGAAACACTGCTAGATTTAGAACACAAATAAATTTGGAATAATTACAAAACTCAGAATGGGAATTGGAATAGGCATTGGAACGCTAATGAGATTGGAACACTGTTGGAATTAAAACGCCAATGGATTCGGAATATCGATGGATTTGGAACGCCGATGGGTTTAGAACACCAATAGGTTTGAAATACTGACATGGTTGGAAAACTGTGTGGATTGGAACACTGATGGGATTGGAATGCTAATGGAATTGGAACATCGCTGGATTTAGAATACCAATAAATTTGGAATAATGACAAAACGCAAAATGGGAACTGGAATAGGCTTTAAAACACTAATGGGATTAGAACACTGTTGGAATTAGAACGCCAATGGATTTGGAATACCGATGGATTTGGAACACCGCCGGATTTTGAACACCAACAAAATAAATGAACTTAAGAATGAAGAGATTAAAATAGAGCCTATCGACAGACCTGAGGGTCCATCATCCTACAAATTGAAATAAAGTAGAGGATCTGGGGGTCCCTCAGTTTACATACCGATGGAGTTGGAAGCCATAAGATTTAGAACAGTAAACAGTTTAGGAACACTGACGGAGTTAGAAAGTTAGATAGAACCAATGCACTAAGTAGATTTTGAGCAACACCAGATTTGGAACACCAAAGACATATGGATTTAGAATACCAACATCAATCATCACCATAAAGATCGAAGCATCGGAGGCCTGTGGGTCTATTAACTATTGGAGTAGGGAATGAAGCCTCGCGAGATTGAAGCAACTCATCACCGTTCGAGGCATCGGAGGCATGCATGTCTATCAATTATTGGAGCTAGAAATGAAGCCTGGCGAGATCGAAACATCTCATTGCCGATCGAAGCATCAGAATCCTACAGGTCTATCAATAATTGGAGTTGGGAAGGGAGCTTGATGAGATCGAAACATCTCATTATCGATCGATGTCTCGGAGGCCTGCATGTCTATAAACTATTGGAGCTGGGAATGAATCCTGACGAGATCAAAGCATCTCATAGTACAAGCATAAGAGGACCTGAGGGTCCAAACATCAACCATAAAAGTTCATATAGATATCGATGCATCTCACCACAGGCCGAGATATCGGTGGATCTGAGGATCCACTTAATCAATAATTTGCTATAAAAATCAGGTAAGCCTGGTGAGGCTCGGCAAGCCAGGTACGTAAAAATATATGACTTTGATATGCATGTCACTATCACACATTACACAAGCCTACCAAAGTGGGGAACACTGTAGACACTGTATTTTTATACATAACCCAATGATGAGTCTCTTACGGGGACACCCTCTGAAAGTTGGGGAATTGTAAAAATGAATGCCATGAAGAAAAAAAAACTTTGGGGAACATAGCTAAAAGCTGACCAAACATCACCTATGTCCGGCCTACCCTCTCTCTAGCCAGTAAATTCGGCTAGATATACCCTGAAAACCCTACATCCGACCAGACATGACACAACTGTCATTGAACGAGCAAATTTTCAGTTCTGAAGATACATGATCTAATTATGGCCTGCGGGACATGTAATTCAAATTAAATATCTGGTCTGACATGTATTAATTGGTCAACCCCAAGTGCAAAATTATAACAGCTGGAATTACGGGCTTGATTATTACGTCCGACAGGATATACATCTCAAACCCTACATCCGGCCGGACATGGTTCGACCTATAACTGCAGATAAATTGCCAATCACTCGGGGAACATATTGGAGGAGAAATGGATCATGCTCCCCCTTCCATCCTTATACCCCCTCGGTTTTATTATAAAATGGGGTTATTTTGAGGTTTTGGGGAGGTTCCTGGTTATGGACAAAAATGCAAGTTTTTGGAACCCTAGGAAACCCTACAAAAAGTTCTGAAATTATAGAGAAAGAAATCGAACAGAAACCCCACTTTCTTGCCTAAACCCAACAATCATCTAACGTTCAGGAAATACTTTTGGAGCCAAAGCTATACTCAAAGGTAAGACCTGAGGGCAACCATGTTTAAACCTGTGGGTAACCATATTTCCATCATTATATTTTAGTTTCTGCCTGTTTTACAGTATCTCCAGCCGGATTCAAAGCACATCCGATCAGACATGCCCATGACTGTCACATAATTAGATTATCCAACCAGGCTTCACCGAAGCCAGGCCGATATATATGCATCTTATCTCATGTCATTTGCACTCATTAGTTCCTTTTTATTTACTACTTCATTAGTATTATTTTGTTATGCATGTTAGTTACATTCTTATTTGTTATTGCTATCATTACGCATGTTCTGCATTTTTTTATCTTTCATTTTCTATATAGAATATCTGGCCAGACTTACACTAAGTTTGACTAGGCATTAAGTGATCAAAATTTTTTTTTTGGCCTTGCTTCTTCAAAACCAGGCCGGAAAGATATGTATTTTGGCTACTGCTTTAGTATCGTTATTTCATTACTGCCTTACTACTACTAGTTGATTATTATTGTTATGGTGTATGTTTTCTTTACATTTTCTATCTTTCAGATTTGCATTTAATATCCAACCAGACTTACTCTAAGTTCATCCGGATATAAAGTGACACGATAAATGTCTGGCCAGGCTTCCTCAAAGCTATGCCTATGAGACGTAGACACTGTCTATTTGATTATCATTTTACAATATTGTAATAATGTAGAGATATTTACTTTCTTTATTTACCATTTTTTTACTATTTATGTTTGCGCATTGTATGCTTTATAATTTTTTTTTATATGTTGTTACATTATAAGATGTGAGGATACCTTCCTTGAGCGTAAATATTATACTGACATCAATAAGAGACCATTCCAAACCCAAATGGGTTTAAGGTCGGACCTTGCGATAGGTGTAGTACGGCCTTAAATCATTCCCAGTGTCTCATACCGGGTGGTGACTTTCTTATTCTCCGATTAGTCCTCTGTGGGACTATCTTTACTTTCTACGGGCTGCGAACCTAATTGTGCTTTTCAATACTTCATTACATTCACTGACGATTGTTCAAGATTTAGGTATTTGCACCTAATGAAACATAAGTCAGACACTTTTGAAAAGTTCAAAGAGTATAAAAATGAAGTAGAAAACCAATTGGGAAAATATATCACAAATTTACGATCTGATCGTGGAGGAGAATACTTAAGTACCAAATTTTAATATTATCTTAAAGGTCATGGAATTGTGTCACAGGTAACACCTCCTTACACACCTGAACATAAATATGTCTCTGAAATGAGAAATCGTACTTTATTGGATATGATATGCTCCATGATGAGCTTTGTTGACATACCAATGTCATTTTAGGGATACGCTTTCCAAATAACCTTGCATGTTCTAAATAGAGTCTCAACCAAATCCTCTCCCGAAACCCCATATGAGATGAGGTACGGGAAACGTCCTTACTTACGGCATTTGAAGATTTGGGGTAGTCCAGATTATGTAAGGAAAGTCTTTACGGAAAAGCTAGACTCAAGATTTGAAGAAAATCAATTCATAGGATATTCCAAGGATTCAATGATATATTGCTTCTACATTCCCTCTGATCACAATATCGTGGTTAATAGGAAAACTATCTTCCTTGAGGACACATAGTTCAAGAAGGAATTAATGCAAAAGAAGTAGACTTAGATGAAAAAATCTCACAAGAAGAGAATTTTGAAAATCAAATTGACTTACATCAGAAGGAACCAAAATAAGTAGCACTTCAAGAAACACAACTACTTCATAGGTTAATAAGGAAATCTCGCACTCATTTGAGATACACCCTAGTCAATCAAGAAGATATTGAATCTTTCATGATTGTTGCAGCGGTTCATATTAGGGATGATAAAATCTGGATCCGTATCCGAAAATATTTCAAATGTCCCGGGTCGGCATCCGGACTAAGGAAAACTCATCCGGGTCCGGACCCGAGATCTGCATCATCCTTGTTCCTCCACAGTTTTTTTTAAAAGCTCCACTATTTCAGCTTTCAACTCATAAACAACTCAATTTAAAAATACAAGTACTAATCAGACAACAAAATATGATTTTGGATAATTTAAATAATTTTTAAAAATACAACAAGCACGCGATCAAGATATTGGTCCTAGGGGAACGATTTTACATTTATTTTTCATATAGTACAAAAAAAATATTTTTACAAGGATAAATGCAGTTTAAGAAATTGAATTCAACTCACAAAGAGCAACAAAAAATAAGTCGTGAAGATGGACTGACGATGACTGTGAACTCATAGAGTACAAAAAATGAGATTTTTTTTAAATTTAACTGGGTCCCGGGTCTGGAATCACCCGGACCCGATTAAATCCGGGTCTTAAATAAAAAAGACTCGGGTCCGTAAATTTTTTTTATTGATCTGGGTCTTACCGGACCCAGGTCCTTCTGGGTCGTCTGGATTCGGGCCGGGTCCGGATCTTTTTGACACTCCTAGTTCATATGGATGACCCCAGAAACTATGAAGAAACAATGTTGTATATTGACTCTTCTAGATAGCTTGAAGCTATGAATTCTGAAATGGAATTCATGTATTCTAATCAACTATAAACATTTGTTGATCCTCATGAAAGAGTTAGTCCTATTGAGTGTAAATAGGTCTTCAAGAGAAAGATTGGAAATGATGGTAAAATTTAGACTTATAAGGTTAGACTAGTGGCAAAAGGAAATAATTAAAAAAAGGAATTGATTATGATGAAACCTTTTCGCATTTAGTTATACTAGATTCCATTAGAATTCTTTTAACTATATCAGCTTACTATGACTATGAGATGACTATGAGATTTGGCAAATGGATGTCAAAACGACGTTTCTAAATGGATTTCTTGAGGAAGAAATTTATATGAAACAACCAGAAGGTTTTACATCTAAATGAGATAGTCATAAAGTATGCAAGCTTCAAAGATCAATATATGGTCTGAATCAAGCATCTAGAAGTTGGAATCTACGATTTGATGATGCAATCAAAATTTTTAGTTTCATCAAAAATATAGATGAGCTATGTGTTTACAAAAAGGTCAGCGGGAGCGCCATCGCATTCTTGATATTAAATATGGATGGCATATTACTATTAGGAAACGATATTGCTATGATGACATCAGTCACAGTTTGGTTATCCAAAACATTCTCAATGAAAGACTTGAGAGATGTAACATACATTCTTGATATAAGAATCTATATAGATAGATCCATAAGAATGATCGGTTTATCCCAAAGTCTCTACATAGAGAAGGTGTTCAAAAGATTGAACATGTTGGACTCTAACATAGGCTTGTTGCCTTGTAGGCATGGAATTCATCTATTTAGATCGATGAGTCCCAATACACCTCAAGAGAGAGCACACATGAGTCAAATACTATATGCATATGTCATAGGTAGTCTCATGTATGTAATGTTTTATATAAGACCGGACATTACATTTGTTGTTAGTGTAACAAGAAGATTCCAGTCCGACCTAGAAGAAAATCATTGGATAATAGTTAAGGCAATCCTCAAGTACTTATGAAGGACTAAGGATATGATATTCAATTATGGATCACTGGAATAGAAAATAGAAAGGTTTACGGACTCAGACTTTCAGACAAACACTTACGATTATAAGTCGACTTTTGGATTCATTTTCTTAACTAATTGAGGATCATTCAGTTGGAAGAGCGCCCAACAATCCACTATTGCGGACTCCATTATTGAGGCTGAATACATAACGATTTCAAAAGCAGTAAATGAAGCTGTTTGGATGAAGAAGTTCATTACAAAATAAGGTGTGGTTCCAACTATTAAAGGTGCATTCCCTTTGAACTGCGACAATAATGAGCCTATAACACAAGATAAAGAACCAAGGTCACACCAGAAATCCAAACACATTCAAAGAAAGTATAACATACTTAAAGAATATGTTGAAGACGGACATATCATTGTTCAGAAAAGACCTTTGTTGATAATGTAGCTGATATAATCACAAAGCCAATGAGCCAAGAACAAATGAAGCATCATCTTGAGAATATGGGCATTTGGTATCATAATAACTAGATTTAGTACAAATGTGAGTTTGTTAGAGTATATGCCCTAAAACATGTTATGGATGTTATGATTTAAGGCATAATATTTTATAATACAGTTTATTATTTACTAATAAAAGACATTTATTTTCTACACATCGTTATATCCATATTTCATGTGTATGTCCCGAGACATTATGTCAGATAAATATCGTTAATCTAAAAGACGTTTGTGATTATAAGAGTCAATGATATTTATACGAATAAGTCTCAAATTAATTTTTTTGGTAAAATGTGATTATTATACAGGACAATAATACATCATTCGACCAATATTATTATGTGTTGCCTACACTGACATTTGATGTTGATATAATGGATGATGAGTCTCATATCAGAATACATTAGTGGCGTTATATCCTCTGACTTGAGATCACATGCTAAATTGTACGATAATATTCATGGTTCACTAGTATATCATCATTCGACTAGTCACTATGGTGTCAAAAAGGCCCGGATTCGAACGGACCCGGATCCGTAAAATCTTTTTTGCGGATCCAGGTCTTTAAATTTAAGACCCGGGTCCGGATACAGGTCCGGGTGATTCCGGACCCGGGTACCCGGGACTCGGTTAAAAAGAAAGTCAAAATCCCTAATCTGGCTTCATCTTCATCTCACGCAGTCACGCTCTCACCTTGCCTCTCACTCTCTTAGCCACCAGCGACAACGACCAGCCACAGTAAGTCACCTTGTGTTGTTTATGTTGTTCATGGAAAACAAATTTCCTTGTAGTTTGTTTATGTATGTACTTGTGTTGAAAGTTCAAACTTAAGTATTTTTATGTGTTTTGTAATTTCTAATATGTATTCAAACTTGTTGTGATATTATTAATACATGATATTAAACAGTGGAGCTTAAAAAAAACAGTGGAGGAACGACTCATTGCGGATCCCGGGTCCGGACCCAGATGAGTTTTCCCGGGTCCGCATCCGGACCTGTGCCACCTGAAGTGCTTGCGGATCCGGATCCGGGATGGTCTTGAGCTATTAACGTACGAAGTCATGTGTGCTTCAAGAAGGGATTCAATAACTTTGATAATAAAAGATAGAGATGTTTTAAGGAAACTCAAAGGTGTAGATACAAGTATTTGGTCAAAGTAGTCGATATCTTAGAGATATCAAATCCACAAGATTGAGTTTTAAAATATATCGAGTGAATAGGATTTGACCTATCCATGATCCTAAACTCGATAAGGAACATAAATATCGAAAGGAATGAGATGCCATGCTCCAAGTGTATTCTAACATGTTCATATGTTTTCCCACTTCATTCATCGAATATGGACCATGACATACTGTTAGACATTTATCCATGATCCGTGGGATATCATAGAGATGAAATATTAAAGAGTTAATGTCATTCAACTTTTACTCGATAATGAACCTAGAACGGTCGTACAAATATAATTCTCGTCTATATTATAACTCCAATAATGTTTATTAAAGGTTAATAAATGATTATTTTGGTAATTAATATGAAAATTAGATTTTAATGAAAATATGATTTCCTAATAAGATTAGAATATTCAGAATATTTTGGAAATATTAATTTGATCAATAAATTCGAAATATAAAATTTAGATTCAATTGTTTAAATAAATATTTAATATTTATATTAAATAAATTAGATTTAATTAAATATAATTTTTATTAATTGATAATTAAAATTAAGTATGCTAAAATTAATTAATAGTTAATTAATTATTAATCCAAAATAATATTTAATCTATTGTACCTTAATTTAGTGGGCTAACACCCTATTTAGTTAAGTCCTAATTTAAATTAAATAAGAAGTCTTATTTAGTTAAGTTTCCTAATTTAATTTGGGAAAGAATTTTAAAGAGACCAAATTTGATTTGAAGAGATCTTGGATTATCCTTTTTGTATTGGTATACAAACAAATCAATCTCTAATCTATATAAAGAGTGAAAATTCGGCAAAGGGGTAGAGCTTTTCCCTTGGTCGAAATTTCTCTCTCTATTTCTTTGATTGTTACAAATTGTTATAAGATTAATTCAATGAAAGTTGTTTCATTTATCTCTAATCTAGAACTTCAACATCCAAGAAAGAAATTTATTTTCTTTGTTCTCAAAGTGAGAGCGATTTATTCATAGAAGAGTTCTAGTGTGTCAACTAGATGTGTAATATTTGATGCACTACTAGTAGGAAAATTCAAGGAAGGAAGTTCAAGAATGGCTCAAGGAAAGTACAATTGCAATCATATATAATTTATTTATTGTTGATTTTATTTATATTGATAGATAAAATTAGCAGCATGTATGTTTATATTAATTATGATTAATCTAACAGCATAATTTATTTACATTAATAGCGATATAACCACGATCCTTAAAGTGGTTATGTAAGAAAAATTTAATTTTTAATCACATGAATGCTTCCGCGCTAATCACAAAACCGTCCATTTTCTTCATTTCATTAAAATATAAAATTTTAACAACTCAATATTCAATCCTCCATATACTAAAAAAAATACTTATAAATTAAAGTTTAACAAACAAATTTTTTTTTTTTTAATAAAAAATAATCATTTTTGCATTTTATCAAACATCACGTCTTCAGTAACATGAACAACAAATAAAATATAAAAATTTGTATTGCTGAATTAGGCAAGACAAAAGATAATAATTTAGACACTTCCACCAAACTCAAATATACGAGGGATAAAAAAATTGTTTGTTAAACTTTAATTGATAAATTTTATTAGTGTAAGAATAATTAAACATTGGGCTTTAATTTTTATTGTTAATTATCTTTTTATTAGCGTGATGCAAATATCGTACCCACAACTAGGGATGACAATTTCGCCCACAAACCCGTAAAAATCCATACGTAATGGGTATGATTTGATAAATATTTAAGCGAGTTTGGTAATTTAAAATAAAACCCGCTGCAGAATTGGTAATTAAGCAAACCAGCTGATACCCATTGCGGGAATCCGCTACCCGTAAGTTTAATTCTTTTTTGTTTTATATCTTTAGGGTAAAAAAATCTCTCATATAAAAGGACTCACTAACTTACAATTTTTGAATTCTCTCTTTTAATATTTTTGAATTGTTTTTTGTCATAGTTCAATAATTTTGATGATATGAATTTAACATAATGAATGATATTCAACTAGTGATTCATGGATGTAATTGTGATAATATGAATTTGACATTATGTTATAAATATTTTAAACTTTTATTTATGTGTCATAATTTACAAACTGTCAAATACATTTTTTTTATATGTTATGAAAAAGTATCAATGTTTAATTAAAAAGATTGTATTATTAAGAGAGTAAGAAAATTCAATATTTTAAAAACCCGTAAAAATTCTGCTGGGTACCAGTGCGGGTTTGGTAATTTATTTTTTTATGCGAGTGCGGGTTTGATAATGAAAATTAAAACCCGCAGCGGGGTATGGTGCGAATTTGATAATTTATTTATATATGCGAGTGCGGGTTTGATAATGACAAACTCGCACCAAACCCTACCCACTACCATCCCTACAACAACAAATTGAATATGTCCTTAATTATTTACAAAAAAAATCAACATCCTCATAAGAAAACTCAAATTCATGATCTCAAAAATAAGACAAAAATGTGCCAATCACTCAACAAATAAATACATTGTGTATATATTTAATTAATTTAAGATTTATTATCGTTTCACTACTTTAGAAATTTCAAAATAAAAAATAAGTATTGAGTATAATATTTCATCATTGTATCTTTATAAATTTTATATTTTACTATACAATATTATATTTTTCTACAAAAAAAAAAAAAATTATGGGAATAACAAATAGGTACAAGAAGTATCATGGTAAAATATTTTACTATTACAGTAAAATATAAGGTTTTGTAAAAATATAATATTAAAATGTAAGGTTTTATATTAAAATGTTACATTTTAATACTTTTTTAACCATTTGCTATTTTCTAATTTCTAAAATAGTGAAATAATAAGTATTTTGACAATGGTAGAAACATGTTAACATATAAAGTCTCCAAGGGGCATGTCTCGTGGTGTATGGCTCAGGATCTCATCTTGAGGTCCTTGGTTCGAATTCATGGAGTCCTTGGTTGAAACCTTTGAGACGACATGTTATTTATTTGTCATGTTAACTTATATGAATCGGGATCAAATCCGTCCAAGTATTCATTCTTCGAAAGAGTGGATATACGAGTCTTGTTAATGTGTCACAGACAATAATGCCACAGATAAGTCTCATCTATTTTACTCAATTTGAGCCTTTTATTTGTCATGTTATATGTTTGAGATTCATTTATATTCAAAATATAAAGACCATAATTAACATCTGTTGTACATATCAAAATATCATCTTTATATACAAAACACTCAGTGTTTCGGAATACAAAGGTATACCCGCATTGGGTTAAACTAGATACAGAGATGATGTTTCTAGTCAAACTAGGTACAAAATAACAGTCACCTAATGTAATTACATGCTCCGAGGGTAGATTCAAAACATAGGTGCTAACGGCCAAAATGGCGACTCTTGTCCCATTTCCGACTTGTAGGTCGATCTCACCTGAAGCCAGTCTCCTGCTAATCTGCAGATCCTACACATCAGTACATATGTGAGTACCACATCCAGAATAAAAAATCCAATTTTTAAAACCAGTAGTGGACATGTTTATTTCAATAACAAACATACATAAAGCCGGAGCATTTCCCGTCTTCGCTTCCTTCAAGTCCACCTTGTACTCACGGCAGTCACACTTCCAGTGACCCCATTTACCACAATGTAGGCAGACGTCTTGGGATTTATCATTAGTCTTCCCAGAAGACTGTGACGATTTAGCCTTGCCATTTTTCTTCTTTTTCTTCACACCCCCAGAAGCCTTCGGCCAAGTTTTGGCCTTCTGGGATGTCGAAGTAAGATGCTCCTCACGCTTCTTGCCCTTTTGAAGCTCTGGCTCTGTCTTTTTCAGCATCGCCATTAACTCTCCAAGAGTATTTTTTTGGTTCATCATATTATAGTTTGTGATGAACCCGTCCCAGCAATCGGGCAGAGACTGTAAGATCAAATCTATAGAAGTCTTGGCCTCGAAGGTTAGGCCCAACTGACCTAGCTGTTCGATGTCAGCAATCATCTGTTACACGTAGTGTTCAACAGATGTACCATCTGACATACGCGAGCGAAAGAGCTTCTATTGTAATTCATATTTCTGTGATATAAGATTAGATCTATGAAGATCCTTCAATTTCAACATCATGTTATAAGGATCCAATCCTTTGTTCTGACGACGAAAATGAGGAGTCATTGCAGCAAGCATAACGGATTGAGTAGTAAAGTTATCATCTCGATGAGTCTTCCAAAGCTCATGATCAACTGATCGCTCAAGTCCGGGCTCAGGCCCGAGAGATCTCTCTATAACATAGAGCAACTTCTCAGATCACATGACTATATTGAGATTCATTTCCCAGTCTGGAAAATTGGAGCCGTTAAAGACATTCTCGCCAATGATTATGTCCATAACGCTAATCTTTCCAGCCATCTTAATTGCTATAGTCCAACTATCCAATCAACGATTTCGGGTACACTCAAAATACAATGGTTACTATAGTCCAACTATATAACCAACTACAAATGGAGTAGAGTTGAGTACAATCCAACTGTTCAAAGAAAGCAATAAATGATATTATTCCAAGTTGAGTACAGTCCAACTGTTCAAAGAAAGCAATAAATGATATTATTCCAACTAATATATATATAACGAGATATAATAATAGAGCGCGCATAAGCAAGTATTAAACGAAATTGTAAATTTAATACTAGCCTCCCACTATTTTTCGGCGAGCCTCTAACCCTCCGTTGAGTACTCGGGAAACCTAGTTTCCTAGTGGGCTAGGATCCCGTTAAATAATACACAACTAGAAATTGGCCAACAAGCTGTATAAAATTTAACTAGGTAGATCTCTAAGATCAATTGGATCTCATCCAATTCCTAGATCCGGTAGGTGGACCTCCAAGTCCATAACATATATCCAATATATTTACTAATCTGTTTCCTCTGAATCAACTAAGCCTAGGCTTTGGCTCAACAAGCTTAATGATTCTAGTTAAGCGCGACCCATTGACAGTGGGAAAACTTCATAATCCACGTCGATGAACAGAAGTGACCTTGACTTTGGCCAACAAGTCACAACTGCCAAAGACATGCGATGTTAACAAAGCTTTCATGGTTCAAACACATTCGCGATAGACAATGATCTTGACTTTGGCCAACAAATCAAAGCCAATTTTGGATCTTGAAAGAGAACAACTCAATGGAAGGAAACGATTAATATTGAGTGAGGTGTGTAAAGGCTTTAACCAATTTATTATCTTTGATTAGGTCTCATCATACACCCTTAAACATGCATTCTAAAAGCATAATAAGGCACGATAAAAGTTAATAATGATATGCGGATGGATATTTACAATTTTCCTAAAACAAAACTCTATATTTCCTCTGTCCCGCTAGCACTTTACATTCTTCTACCCAATTACATAATACATTAAGAAACCTCATTTACATTGAGGGGAATGGGTGAGAACAGAAATACAATGAGATAAGGAGGTGATAGGCTGGACATGCAGGTCCAATTTCAAATAAATACCATATGTACAACAATTTCCAAAATTGCCCCCACCCAACTAATATCCATCTGATATACATTATTCAACAAATACATCCAAGTATTCACACATAGCATGTTGTCAATCAATCTAATCCAATTAATTAATCTTTAATTAATGACCATCCAATGTTCATACAACGATTTGATTTGCGCGAGTCCAACTCGTTTAAGAATAAATACTCAAAGTAAGTATTCTTGAATTATATCGAACTACAATCCAATTGGGTCTCAAAGGCCCAATTAGCATCTAATGCCAATTCAATTAAGTCCAATGGGCTTTTAATTAATTCCTTAGGCATGGACTTTGGCCATTATGGATCAAACCCAAAATTCCAAGGCCCATTTAGGAATCACCATTTGCCAAAAATCAATTTTGGCCCATTAGGCCCAATTAAATAATTAAAGGCACAAAATCATATTTTGGACTTTATGGAAATGGTTTAGGCCCAATTGGATCCAACCCAATTGTCCAAACCAAACTTGGCCCAACCAAGCCCATTAGCCCAAATACAACCAAATTAGATTAATATATTATTCCAAATATCACATTAATCCAATAAAGTGTAACTACACAATTAATTAATTAATCTAATATTTCCAAAATATTAATTAATCTAATTAATCATGCTTAAACATTCAAATTCATGTCCAACACAAATTGAAGCAAAATCAATTCTTCCAACAACATGCATACTCATGGCAATAGCAAGAAATTAACATCCAAATTTGATTTTAATCCAATTAAATCAACATTCGACATTCAATTTCATGCCATTAACACTTCCAAGTGTCTAATTTCAAAAATTACCATGAGCTAAACCTAGGGTGATATTCGGCCATGACAAAGATTTGGGGAAAATTTGGTCCAATCAATTTTTAACAATCCAATCATGCATAACTCTAAGTTATCATGTTCTAACATCAACCAAACAATCATTTTAGAAATATCATGCTCCAAGCAAAAATCCCCAAATTAAAGTTATGAACCCTAGATTTCCAAATCAAGTTTAGTAGGCTCTGATACCATTGTTAGTGTCTCTAAGACATGCCCAAGATCCTAAACATGATTCGTGTGTGAATTATCAAGTAAAGTTACGGAAAAAGCTTACATTGATCGGTTGAGAAATTTCCAAAATTTCCTTTAATTATGAAGCTCCAAGCTTGATTTGAGTTATTTGAACTATTGGGTGAGTTTCCCTAACACCTCATTCAACTCTCAAAGTGCTAGCTTTAGTGAAAAATTTGAAGCAAAATTCTTCCTCCAAGAGAGAATCAATTCGAAAAAATGGGAGAGAGGAGAAGAGAATGAATAGTAAGTCAAACTTGGTGGTGTGTTGTGTTTGTAAATGCCATATTTAATAAGCCCAACCACTTCCATCAAGTGTGTGACAATTTGTTGGACAATTATGACCCATAGCGTCACTATTTGTACAGATCATGGTGTTGTTGTACAAATTAACTATGTGACAAAGGAGATTGCTATCTTATCATTTGTGATTAGATCACCTTAGATATATAAATGATAGGAGGTCCCTATGATTAGTTCCTGGATTGAGAATGATATGAGACAGTATCAGTCCACAAAGGATTAATCATTAAATATCCATAGTCAGAGTATTATCGAGATTGGACATCGGTAATGCGTAAAAGACTAGTATTGCACTTGTGCACGTTGTGAGGGCATAACGGGCATAGTTCTCATATATTTAAGTATTGGATACTTATGCAAGTGCGGTAGGAGTTTGTGTTTCACCGATGGTACGGGAAACAGCTTCGCTCTGGATAGACCCCTCGGAATTCCATTGGTAGTATGACTATGTGTCTATGGAAGTCCGAAATCAGGGTAGGTGTATTTGGTCTTAACCTGAGACTTGCACCACTAATACTTACGACAATCAATATACTTTGGTTGCGGTCGTCCAGGGCTTTAACAGGTTCTGTGTACGCCAATGTTGGGTATATTGAGAATCGTAGTGTGTTGGGTGTGATGTCAAGACGGAAGTGTCACTCCAGTCATATGGAGATGATGATCGCGTAGAGATACAGAACTGGTTCTCTAAAAAGGTTGCAACCGTCGGGATAATATGACTTGGTAATGATTATCGGATAATAAAGAGACTAGTTTCTCGTAATCCGATATATGCTTCGTACGGGGCATATACTGTACCAGCCCTAGGCCTTGCATGTGATCATCCGATACTGGATCGAAATACGCAATACTATGTATACTACGCCTGATATAGATCCTTTATTCCTGTAAGGATATTTCTGGAGAATTAGGTAGGCATGGCGATTTGCTATAAGCCAATCTTGTCTTGTAAATCGGTATAAACATAGTACGAGGTACTTACTTGTTCAGATAGTCCGATGACCGAATTTACTGCCAACATATCCGGGGATCTCATGGGTTGCTTCCCAAAGATTGACCGATGACGTATGACTCGTACTTTAATTAATCTGGGATTAATAAGATGAGAGAGAAAATTAATCTGGGATTAATTGCGGAGATATTTTATCTAGGATAAAATATCATTTAAAGAGAGAGAACGATTAATTTGGAATTAATCGGTTAAATTAATATATTCGATATATTAAACGAAATTGGATTTCGACGCGGAATTAAAATTAGATTTTAATTCGGGCGAACGAATTAATTTAGAATTAATTCGTTAGTGACGTGAATAGTGACTTCGCTAGGCGTAATCATTTAATTACGACGCAACGGAAAATTCGTTAATTTGGAATTAGCGAACCCTAGCCCCAGATTATTTGCGAGCGCATTCGCATTTCGAATTCGAGTGTGGCACGCAAGTCAAATCAAGCGTCAAATCGCTAGTCGCATCAAGCATCAAATCACTTGTCACTTTGAGTGATGTGACTTGACAACTTGTGATTTATGTGATTGAGTGATGTGTGTGGTTGGCATTTGTGGGAATTAATTGCCTTGACTTTTGGAACCAAAATTGTGTATTTGATTATAGAAATTATTAATACCAATTTTAATTAACACATTTTATCTCTCTATCTCCTCAATTCTCTTCTTAATCTCACGCCCTTGGGGCTGTGTATTTCTTCTGTTCTTGGCAGTGAACTGCCGTGAGTCTTGAAGGAAAAGGGAAGCAAATGTTTGATTTTTGTGGCAAAAATCATAAGAGCTAGCACTCCGAGAGACATGCGAAGGTGATATGGAAGTCCACCCATGAGCCGGGAATCGTTTGACGAAGCTTGGAGCTTCAAGGGAGACCTCGAATGGCCGAATATGGGGACTGCAGAAACAGCCACTGCCGAGCAACCAGTGAGCAGATTTTTCGTTATTGTTGCCTCCCGCGTCGCTCAACCGATCGATGTGAGTATTTCATGACTTTCTCGATTGTATTCACAAATGTTCATGCTTGTTTATTGATCCTTGGGACCTTAGTAAACTCCAACAATGGTATCAGAGCAAGGAAAAGCATGAAAAAGTTTAGGGCTTAAAATTTGGGTAAACTTGATTTTGAGCATGTGTAATGAAATTGGATGAAGTAGTATGCTTAAATGTGTTTTAATTGATGATTGATTGGATCAATTTGATTAAAATTTGTTTGGAACAAATTTGCCCAATTTTTTGTGTTGGCCGAATATCCACCTTGACTTATTGTCTTGGAATTTTTGATTTTTGATCATTAGATGTGTTGGAAATCATTCGGGAATATGATTTAATGTCGATTGTGGAATTAATTGGATTGAAACCGAATCGGACGTTAAATCCCCAAATTACCGAGAATGATATAGCATGAAAATGGGTTTGATTTTTGTTAAATTATGTTGGACATGATTTAATCTTGATAAGCGTGATTAATTAGGCTAATTGATGTTTTAGAAATGTTAATTGGGTGATTAATTGTGTTATACACTTTATGTAATTAAATTGGGAAAATTGGATTTTTGAAATTTAATTATTTGGGCCTTAAATTGGATTTGGGCTTGTTGTGTTGTAATTGGGCTTAGTTGTACTAAGTTGGGTTTAGGCAAATTGGACTGGATCCAATTGGGCCCAAAACTGCATCCATAAAGCCCAAATGCGACTAATGGACCTTTAAAGTTTAATTGGGCCTAATGGGCCAAAATTGATTTCTGGGCTTATGGGGTAACTCCCGGATTGGACTTTGGTTATTGGGTTCGACCCGAGTTGACCAAAAGTCCATGCCTTGAGAAATTAATTAAAAGCCCATTGGACTTTAATTAAATTGACGTTGGACGTTAATCGGGCTTTGAGACCCGTAACGATTAAATTTGGAATTTAAGTCGTAAAAGTTCGTTAATAAAGTGTAGTATTTAATTTGGAATTAAATAGTGAATTAGAATTAAATACAAATTGAATTGGAATTAATTTTGTAGTTTAATTTAATTCGAGAATTCGTACTTTTAGTAATTATTCGCAAAACGAGTTTGACTCGAGCAAAATCAAATCTTATTTTGAACATTGGATGGTCACTAATTATCAGATTAATTAATTTGATTAGATTGATTGATAACATGCTTGTGTGAATACATGGTTACGATGCATGAATAATGTATATCGGATGGATATTAGATGGGTGGGGCAATTTTAGAAATTGTTGTAATAAATTTGATTTATTAATTGGACCTGCGTGTCCAGCTTATCACCTCCTCATTCTTTGTATTCTCTTCTCACCTATTCACTCAATGTAAATGAGGTTTCTTTAGAAGTGTAGTGTAACGGGTAGAAGTAATACATGTGCTAGCGGGAGAGAGAAGGGGAGAGAGATTTGATCTAGGATCAATTGTGTAAAATATCCATCCGCATATCATTATTATTTTATTCATACGCGCTTTATTATATGTTTAGAATGCATGTTTAAGGGTGTATGATGATGAGACCTTAACAAAGATAATAAATTGATTGCCAATTTGCACTCGAAAAACCCTCGCAAAATATTAAGCGTCTTTCCTTCCATTGAGTGATTCTTACTCAAGATCTAAGACTGGCATTGGCTTGTTGGCCAAAGTCAAGGCCTTTGTCCGTCGAGGATGTGTTTGAATCACGCGAGTTTTGTTCCATGTCAGTGTCTTGTCCAAGTTGTGGTTTGTTGGCCAAAGTCAAGACCACTTCTTGTCCATCGACATTGATTACGAAGCTTTCCATGGTCAATGGGTCGCGCTTAACTGGGATCACTAAGTTTGTTGTGCCAAAGCCAAGGTTAGTTGATTCAGAGGAAAAAGGTTAGGTAATACATTGGATGTATTGGCATATATAAGATATATGTTTCGGACTTGGATGTCCCCCTACCTGATCTAGGAATTGGATTGGATCCAATCGATCTTAGAGATCTACCTAGTTAATTATCATACAATTTGTTGGCCAAAGTCAAGATTGTGTGATATTTAACGGGATCCTAGCCCACTAGGAAACACGGTTTCCCGAGTACTCGACAGAGGGTTAGAGGCTCGCCGAAAAATAGTGGGAGGCAAGAATTGAATTTGCAATATTCGTTTAATTACTTGCCATACGCGCTCAAACAAATATCATACGTCAAATATATTAAATGTTAGTTGGACTAATATTTAAATCGTTGTTTTAATAAATAGTTGGACTATATTCAAACTATTCATTTATAGTTGATTTTATAATTGGATTATAGTAATCAATATAATTGATTTTAATCTATTAAATTTATAGTTGATTAAATAGTTGGACTATTGTAATCATTATAATAAATAGTACCTAAATCGTTGATTAAATAGTTGGACTATTAAAATTAAGATAAAATTGAAAGATTGACATTTAAAACATAATCCTAGGGAAAATGTATTTAAATGGTTTAATTTTCAAATTGGGAATAAATTTCAGGATGGTCCTGGAAAATAATAAGTTACTTTATTTGATAAAATAACATATTAGGCCTAAGCCCGGAGTTAAGTGATGATAACTTAAGTGTTTAATCCATTAAGCTTGTCGCATTAGACTCTTTAATTTCTGAATCAGAACTAAGGATTAGATCCTTAAAGTATGATAATGAAATTGAAGGATCTTCATAAATCTATGTTTAGATTTTAGAAGTACTAAATTGCAATAATTCTTGGAGAATTAATGGCTATTCTCATGGAGATAAAAGTCAAACTTTGCAATTAGGCAAGTAGCACAAGGCGTTACTTCGATATTCTAGAAGGCCAAGGCTTGGCCAAAGGCTTTTGGAATATGAAAAGGGCAAAGACAAAATCATTATAATCTTTTAGAAAGATAAAGGACATATCCCAAAATGTCTGCCTAAATTGTGGCAAACGGGATCGCGGAAGCGTGACTGCCGTTTGGACAAAGCAGACATGAAGGAATTGAAGAACGAGCAAGGCTCCGACTTCAAATATGTTTGTCATAATTATGTTCATTACTAGTATTAAAATTGGATTTTAAATACTTAGTGTGGTACATAAATATATATACTGATGTTCAGAATCTGCTATGAGCAGGATTAGGAAGCTGTTATAATAACTAGTTTTACTAGAAACATTATCTCTATATCAGTGTTTAACCCGCTGCGGGTGAACCTTTATATTCTAGAACACTAAAGTGTTTTATTATATAAAGATGATATTGAGATAAAATCATTTGATGTGAATAACAGAATTTATATTTTGAATATAAATAAATCTCAAAAGTATAACATGACAAACAAATAGCTCAAACTAGTTTGATCAGAAGAAACTAATTTGTGGCATTGTTGTCTGGGACACAATTAAACAAGAATCGTATATCCACACTTTCGAAGAGTGGGTACTAGGACTGATTTGATTCTAATCAAATAAAGTCTACGAATCTAGTTTATTTGGGCAAAGTGCCTAAAACACTATTTACTTGGTAAAAATGTAAATGCCACTGATTTGTTAGCCCTAGTTCATTGTGAAGCAAGTGGGCCCATATCTGGCTAGGTTAGAGGTGGATATGAATATTTCGTGACCTATACGGATGTGGCATCGCGTTATGGTTACGTGTTTCTTTTGAAACACAAATTGGAAACTTTTATAGTTTCGACACGAAATAGACGAACAGATCGGCTAAAGTATTAATGACATCACGGTTAGACCATGATGAAAATGCTTAAGCAATAAGTTTCTCATATACTTGAAAGAGTATAGTATTCTTTCAATGAGGACTCCTCCCGGAACATGTCATTTTCACGATATGTCCGAACAGAGTAACCGAATTTTGTTGGACATGATAAGGTTAATCATGAGTCGCTCTGAGCTACCATTTCCTTCAACGGATAAGCATAAACAGTGCAAGAACTTATTTTGAATAAGGTTCCATAAAAATCTGTTTGACATATATCATATTAGATATGAACAGGAAAGAAACCGGGTTTCTCATTCCTGATGATTTGGGTATGCTAGGCATATGTTTGGATGATACCAAACTAAAACCCAAATTGGATAAGTGCCAATTGTAGGTTATCCTAGGGATACCAAAGTATAGTACTTATACAACTCACAAGAGAACAATTAGATTGTTGCTCGCCATGTGGTTTTCCTAAGAGGAATACCGATATGCAGTGGTAAGTGGGAGGATAGTGAAACTCGATGAAAATCGGAGTAATATTGTTCAAGGCACCTATTCCTTAATGGAACACATAAATAGTTCATCAAGGATGAAACTATACCATTAATCTTCGAATACACAAGAACCGCGTATGTCGGAGAGAGTCAGAAAACAACCTGGGGTATGGGTTTCTGATCTCACCTCATAAATTTGTCTATCTTATTGAGGAATACCAACTGAGTACGTATGAGGAATTGATACAAGGTATCGACTCCCTATTATGACAAAGTGTCATGAGTCCGAAATGGATTCCATGTATATCAACTATGTTTTGAAACTAGTTGATGTACCGCAAGGCATTGTGCCCACTGTTACTTTATCAGTCTTCAAGGAAGACATACATGGATGGCAACATACCAACGTATAAAGCTGGGCTTGTAGCGGAAAGGTATCGTTACCAACATTGTGTTGGTTACGATTCAACCTTTTATCTGTTGCCACTGTTGAATCCATTTGGATAATGATTGCTAAAGCTGCGTGTTTCATTTATGAAATATGACAGCTTAACGAGAAAATCACTTTCCTGAAAAGGAAACCTTTTTGGGGATGTTTAAAACATCATGTCAGTTTTGTCGTACTAAAACAAGCAAACAAGGTTTGCAGGTTATTCGATCCATGTTTGGATTGAAGTAAGCATTAGGTTCTTGGAACTATCGTTTTGATATAATCATAATAGTTTATGATTTAATTCAAAACGAAAATGATTCTTGTGTATATAAGGAGGTTAGTGGGAGCGCATTGACAATATTGTCATATAAATAATGATAATATGTCATTTCTTGGAAATGATATTCCCATAATAACAATCGGTAAAAGCTTGGCTTTCGAGAAAACTCTCTGAGAACTCGTACATTGAAAAAATATATGTGACCCGGTGTCTCATACGCTTTGAGCATATGGATTCACAAACATGCCAATCCAAGTGATAGTCACTGGATTGAATTTAATAACATACTTAGTGTCTTAAAGAACTAAGGATGATGTCTTAAACTATGGAGAATGATAACTTCAAGTGACTGGGATCACTACTGCAAGTTTCCTAAACCGATAAGACGACTAAAAGTCACAAACGGTACTATACAGTTTGAATAACGGTACAGTGAGCTGGAAATCTTCCAAGCAAGATATTGTTACCGAATAAACAACAAATGCGGGTTATTGCTGCAGCTGAGGCGGCAATAGAAGACATTTGGGTCGATAACAAATCTAATTAGATTAGATATAATTCTGTTAGTAGCTGAGCTAGGCGTCAGCACAGGCTAAAGAATTAATGGTCTCATCAATGATCCAGATATATACTTCGATATTCATCTGATTCGTTCGGATCATACATCGTGGCGATGTGATGATCGAATAAATCGCATCAGACGATAATCATGTAAATCCGCTGAAGAAAGCCTTTTATCAGCAGTTTGAGCCAACCGTACATAGTTCGGGTGTAAGACACTCGAGTGACTGGCTATAGGCCAAGTGGGAGATTGTTGGACAATTATGACCCATAGCGTCACTATTTGTACAGATCATGGTGTTGTTGTACAAATTAACTATGTGACAAAGGAGATTGCACCATTATCATTTGTGATTAGCTCACCTAGATATATAAATGATAGGAGGTCCTTGTGATTTGTTCCTGGATTGAGAATGATATGAGACAATATCAGTCCACGAATGATAAATCATTAAATATCCCTAGTCAGAGTGTTATCGAGATTGGACATCGATGAATACGTAAAAGACTAGTATTACACATGTGCGCGTTGTGAGGGCACAACGACATAGTTCTCATATATTTGGGTATAGGATACTCATGCAAGTGTAATAGGAGGTTGTGTTTTACCGATGGTACGGGAAACAGCTTCGCTCTGGATAGACCCCTCGGAATTCCATTGGTAGTATGACTATGTGTCTATGGAAGTCCGAAATCAGGGTAGGTGTATTTGGTCTTAACCTGAGACTTGCACCGCTAATACTTGCGACAATCAATATACTTTGGTTGCGGTCGTCCAGGGCTTTAACAGGTTCTGTGTACGCTAATGCTGGGTATATTGAGAATCGTAGTGTGTTGGGTGTGATGTCAAGACGGAAGTGTCACTCAAGTCATATGGAGATGATGATCGCGTAGGGATACAGAACTGGTTCTCTAAAAAGGTTGCAACAGTCGGGATAATATTACTTGGTCATGATTATCCAATAATAAAGAGACTAGTTGCTCGTAATCCAATATATGCTTCGTACGGGGCAGACACTGTACCAGCCCCATGACTTGCATGTGATCATCCGATACTGGATCGAAATACGCAATACTACGTACATTACGCCTGATATAGATCCTTTATTCCTGTAAGGATATTTCTGGAGAATTAGGTAGGCAGGCGCTTTGCTAGAAGCCAACATTGTCTTGTAAATTGGTATAACGTAGTACGAGGTACTTACGTGTTTATATAGTCCGACGACCGAATTTACTGCCAACATATCCGGGGATCTCATGGGTCGCTTCCCAAAGATTCACCGATGACGTATGACTCGTACTTTAATTAATCTGGGATTAATAAGATGAGAGAGAAAATTAATCTGGGATTAATTACGGAGATATTTTATCTAGGATAAAATATCATTTAAAGAGAGAGAACGATTAATTTGGAATTAATCGGTTAAATTAATATATTCGATATATTAAACGAAATTGGATTTCGATGCGGAATTAAAATTAGATTTTAATTCGGGCGAACGAATTAATTTAGAATTAATTCGTTAGCGACGTGAATAGTCACTTCGCTAGGCGTAATCATTTAATTACGATGCAACGGAAAATTAGTTAATTTGGAATTAGCGAACCCGAGCCCGAGATTGTTTGCGAGCGCATTCGCATTTCGAATTCGAGTGCGGTACGCAAGTCAAATCAAGCGTCAAATCGCTAGTCGCATCAAGCATCAAATCACTTGTCACTTTGAGTGATGTGACTTGACAACTTGTGATTTATGTGATTGAGTGATGTGTGTGGTTGGCATTTGTGGGAATTAATTGCCTTGACTTTTGGAACCAAAATTGTGTATTTGATTATAGAAATCAATTACCAATTTTAATTAACACATTTTATCTCTCTCTCCTCCATTCTCTTCTTAATCTCACGCCCTTGGGGCTGTGTATTTCTTATGTTCTTGGCAGTGAACTGTCGTGAGTCTTGAAGGAAAAGTGAAGCAAGTGTTTGATTTTTTTGGCAAAAATCATAAGATCTAGCACTCCGAGAGACATGCGAAGGTGATAGGGAAGTCCACCCATGAGCCGGGAATCATTTGACGAAGCTTGGAGCTTCAAGGGAGACCTCAAATGGCCGAATATGGGGACTGAATAAACAGCCACTGTCGAGCAACCAGTGAGCAGATTTTTCGTTTTTATTGCCTCCCGCATCGCTCAACCGATCGATGTGAGTATTCCGTGACTTTCTCGATTGTATTCACACATGTTCATGCTTGTTTATTGATCATTTGGGACCTTAGTAAACTCCAACACAATTGATGTAAGTGAAGTGGGTCCTGTTGAGTTCTCTAAGAACAAGCCTAGAATCATTTAAGCATAAAATTGTGTGAATAAACTATGTAAGATTGCGGAAAAAATACTTACATAGATCGGCAATGAGGATGTAGGATAACAAAAAAAAATTTCAACCTTTGTGTAGTGCTCCAAGCCCTCCTTTTATTGTATGTTGAGCTCCAAGCTTTGATTCTTGAATTCCAAACTCAAGGGAATGGTTTCCCTAACACCTTTGTTTGACTCCTTTGATGTGCTAGCATGCAAGATTTTGAAACAAAATCATCACACATGAACTCTAGGTTCATGCCAATAGAGAGAAAAGAGGGGGAAGAGGATTCGGCCAAAATGGTATGGATATAGAGAGAGGTGTTTTTCAATTTTTGTGTATTATGTAATTGATTTCCAAAACCATTACCTATTACCAAAAATCAAAGTTAGTAAAAGTCATTCCAAATGACATAAAGTAAGCTTGTGTGTTTTACAAGCTTCCACCAACCACCAACTTATATCAACCAAAAGGTAAACAAAGTTGACTAGTGATGTGACTTGTGGGCCCCACTTAAATTCAAAATCTGAGTGGGCCTGCTAAACATATTTCGGGCTCGGGTTCGTTAATTCCGAATTAATGAATTTTCCGATGCGACATAATTAAATTTAATTTAATTAAATAATTATGTCTAGCAAAATTATTACGAAAGTCGCTTACGAATTAATTCTTAATTAATTCGTTCGCCTGAATTAAAATCTAATTTTAATTCCGCTATGAAATCTAATTTCATTTAATATATCGAATATATTATTTTATCGATTAATTCTAAATTAATCGTTCTATCTCTTCTATTCAAGTTTTATCCCAGATAAATTCTTACCATAATTAATCCTAGATTAATTTTCTCTCTCTCATAATTAATCCTAGATTAATTCTATTCGAGTCAAACGTCATCAGTACATCTTCGGGAAGCGACCCATGAGATCTCTGGATATGTTGGTAGTAAATCTGATCGTCGGACTATCCGAACACGTGCGTACCTCGTACCACGTTCTTATCGATTTACAAGACATGGTTGGCTTCTAGCAAAGCACCGTGCCTACCCAATTCTCCAAAAATATTCTGTTAAGGAATATATAATCTTTGTCAGACGTAGTATACGTAGTATTGCGCATAACGATCCAGTATCTATATCACATGCTAAGCCTAAGGCTGGAATTGTGTATACCTCATACGAAGCATATATCAGATTACGAGCAACTAGTCTCTTTATTATCGGATAATCATGACCAAGTCATATTATCCCGACGGTTGCAGTACTTAAGAGTACCAGTTCCGTATCTTATGTGATCATCATCTCCATATGACTGAAGTGATACTTCCATCTTGACATCACACCCAATACACTACGATTCTCAGTATTCCCAGAAGAGGCGTACACAGAAATTGTTAAAGCCCCGGACGACCAAAACCAAAGTATACTGATTGTCGCAAGTATTAGCGATGCAAGTCTCAGGTTAAGACCAAATACACCTACCTTGATTCGGATTCCCATAGACACATAGTCATACTACCAATGGGATTCCGAGGGGTCTATCCAGAGCGAAGCTATTTCCGTACCATCGGTAAACAAAACCTCCTATTACACTTGCATGAGTATCCAATACCCAAATATATGATAACTATGTCGTTACGCTTCCATAACACGCACAAGTGTAATACTAGCCTATTCTGCATTATCGATGTCCAGTCTCGATAATACTATGACTAGGGATGTTTAATGATTAAACCTTATGTGGATTAATATTGTCTCATATCTTATTAATCCGGTACTAATCATATAGACTTTTATCATTTATAAATTCTGGTAATCCAATTACAAATGATAAAAGAACAATTTCCTTTGTCACATAGTTAATTTGTACAACAACACAATGTTCTATACAAATAGTGATGCTATGGGTCATAATTGTCCAACAGGTCCCACCACTTTTAAATTCCAAATTTAAGTTGGCTTCTCCAATACAAAACTTGACTTGGGCCCCGATTCGTTTAATTCCGAATTAACGAATTTGTCGTCGCGATATAATTAAATCTAATTTAATTAAATAATTTTGCCTAGCAAAATTATTACGATAGTCGCTTACGAATTAATTCCAAATTAATTTATTTGCCCGAATTAAAATCCAATTTTAATTTCGTTTTGAAATCCAATTTCAATTGACATCCGATATATTTATTTTTTCGATTAATTCTAAATTAATCGTGTTCTCTCTTCTGTACGAATTTAATCCCAGATTAATTATTGCCGCAATTAATCCCAGATTAATTTTCTCTCTCATAATTAATCTCAGATTAATTCTATTTGAGTCAAATGTCATTGGTGAATCTTTGAGAAGTGACCCAAGAGATTCCTGGATATGTTGGTAGTAAATCTGATCATCGGACCATCCCAACACATGCGTACCCCGTACCACATTCTCACCGATTTACAAGACATGGTTGGCTTCTAGCAAAGTACTGTGCCTACCCAATTCTCCAGAAATATCCACCAAGGAATATTATCTGTATCAAGCGTAGTAATACAATGTAATGCGTACTTCGATCCAATATCAGATGTCACATGCTAGGCCTAGGGTTGGCGTTGTGTCTACCTCATACGAAGTATATATCGGATCCCGCGTAACTAGTCTCTGTAATCGGATAATCATGACCTAGTCATACTATCCCGATAGCTGCAGCATTTAAGAGTACTAGTACCGTATCCTGTGTGACCATCTTCTCCATATGACTGAAGTGATACTCCCATCTTGACATCACACCCAATACACTACGATTCTCAGTAAACCCAGTAGAGGCGTACAAAGAACCTGTTAAAGCTCCAGACGACCAATACCAAAGTAAACTGATTGTCACAAGTAATAATGATGCAAGTCTTAGGTTAAAGATCACATACACCTACCCTGATTCGGATTCCCATAGACACATAGTCATAATACCAATGGGACTCCGAGTGGGTCTATCCAGAGCGAAGCTGTTCCCGGTCCAATGGCTAACAGAACCTCTTATCACACTTGCATAAGTATCCAATACCTAAATATATGAGAACTATGCCGTTAAGCTTCCATAACGTGCATAAGTGCAATACTAGTCTATTCCGCATTATCGATGTCTAGTCTCGATAATACTATGACTATGGATATTTAATGATTAAACTGTTTGTGGATTAATATTGTCTCATATCTTATTAATCCGATTTAACCATATGGACTTTTATCATTATATATATCCAAGTAATCCAATTACATAATGATAAAATAATAATTTCCTTATGTCACATAGTTAATTTGTACAAAAACATCATGTTCTTTACAAATAGTGATGCTATGGGTCATAATTTTCCAACAATATATGACTGGATTTACTGGTTAAAGAGAGGGTAGGCCAGATATAAATAATGTTCGGCTGGCTTTTGGCTATATTCCCCGTAGTTCCTTTGCTTTCTGCCATTCATCTTTACAATTCCCCAACTTTCAGAGGGTGTCATTGTAAAAGACTCATCATTAGGCTATGCATAAAAATATAGTGTATGCAGCTACTATACTTAGTGGACCACATGCATCAATATATATAAGCTCCAATGTTTATTTGGTTTTTTCATTTTGTCCTACAAAAAGTGATTTGATCATTTTTCCCTTGAGGCATGATTCACAAGTTAGATAAGGTTCTAAGCCTCATGAAGGAAGTAAGCCTTCATTCTCCAATTGTGAAATCATTTTACCTCCAATATGATCTAATCTTAACTGCCAAAGGAATCTTGAATTGGGATTATCTATTAATCGTTTTGTTTTTACCGCATTTAATTCATTGTTATGATTCTTATTCATTTACATGACATATAATCTATTCATATTTAGTGCATTGCCAATAAATTTATTCAAATAATAAATATTATATTTTTCATTGATAAAATGAAATTTATAATTACATTTCGTCAAAATTAAAATGGAAACAATGTTCCTTATTGCACTAGGAAAATATAAAATTTTATCCAATAAAATTAAATGTCTTGATGGCATAGGAAGATGACACGTCCCTATGGTGGTTTCAGAGACAAGCTCTCCATTTCCAACTTTGAGGACCACTTCGCATTCCTTAAGAAACTTTTACTCTTTAGAATCCGCATGGACATACAAATGTGTGAGGTGGCAACAAAATCTAAAATCCATGAATGAAATATGAAACTTATACCAAGATCCATTTTAATAATAAAGAATGAGGATGTACATTCTTTTGGCTTCTTCAAGCTAGCAAGGTACTGAGGACAATTCATCTTCCAATGTCCTTTCTTCTTACAATGGAAGCACTCATCTCGTGCCTTCTTTTCTTTCTTTGATATGCCTCCAATGGGCTTAATTTTTTGGGAGCTTGCTTCTTGCCCTTTCCCATTTTCTTGCCCTTGTGAGGACCAGAGACAACAAGAACCATTCCATTCTCATTTCCCTTAACATTTAAGATATTTTTCGATCTTTTCATGGGTCTTTAACGAGCCTTAAAGCTCACTAAGTGACCTAGTTGATCTAATCAACTTGTTCATATTGAAGTTGGAAATGAAGCCTTTGAATGGGGTAGTAAGAGATTGTAGGATCAAATCCATCTTAACTTTGAATGTCATTCCTAGATCAAATGTATCTGTTTGATCACTCAAATTGATCATTTTGAGCACATGATTAGAGACATGAGTCTCATCTTTCATTTTCATCCTGAACAACTTGCTAGTAAAATCGTATCTAGTAGTTTCACTACTTTTACCATACAACTCTTGTAGGTGTTCCATGATTTCCACTGATGAGTCCATCCACTCATATTGCTCTTGCAAAACGAAGCTTAGAGTGGCTTCGATATAGCTTTTTACCCTTGAGCTCATCGTTTTTCCACTTATGATAAGTAGCAACCTTTTCAGGAGGGGAATCAACATCAATAGGATCAGGATCTATCATTTTGAGAACATAGTGAAAGCGCTAATAATCTAAGACAATCTTGAGCTTACGACGCCAATCTAGAAAATTTGGGTCAGTGAGTTTGTCTTTGTCAAGTATTGTTGCTAATGGATCTATATTGTATCATGTATTATGTTAAAAACAAAAATTTGTTAGTTATTTTGTAGTAAGTTTTTACCAAATTTTAAGATCTTTAAACAATGCTGCTCCCACTAATTTTATTTGAATTCCACATTTCTTTATGTGGTAGACGAAAATATTGTTGGATATATTTCTAGTATGTCAAATTCTCATCGTTAACGTCATGTCTCACCTAATGAGTCTTGGCACTTCATCTTCAATGAGTAAAAACTCTTTTTGTTTTGCATCACCTAATGAGTTTTGATATACAAGGCTCAACCTTTCCACCTCTAACAAACAATGTCTCACCTAATGAGTTTTGATATTTTCACTAGTTAAGCTAGGCCCAATACTTTTTGTCACATAACACATGTGATTGACCATCATCTAATGGGTTTTGAGTTTACAATCATTAGGCTACATAGACAAATAAGTCAAATAGTATTTACACATATGAAGGTCTCTCACCTAATGGGTTTTGTGATTGCCAACATATATTTAGTGGGCTACTTTATCGTGTTGGAAGGTTAAGGCTTAATATTTAATCTTGGGGATTAATTATTTATTCATATCTCTATATGGATTTAGGTATTTTTCTTTTAGTTCGTCTTGATATTTTTGTATCTTATACTTTTATTAAATATCGTGCACAAGCACACTTTATCACATAACTTTTATGTTTGGCTCTAGATGAGGGGATCTAATCTTTTATTAACACTTAATAAAATTGTTCCATTTAGTTTAAGACAATTTTTCACAATACGATGATTAGAGAAAACTCCCAGAAGATGAGGGGGGTTCGACATGACCACTTAAGTCCCTACTTTCTTAGGCTCTTATCACCTTGATGACAGAGTTTTATTTAGTACCTATTTGTTCGAGAAGATCTTAGGCGTTTATGGCTTGTAATCATATGCTAATCTTGAAACTTTTAAAAGATTATTCTTTGATTATTTATCAATTAATATTTTAATCATATTGAATTATTAAAAATTTCATCAAAGTTATATTGGGATTATTGTGATGAATTAATTAATTAGTTTTAATTTAATAAAAACTCCAATTTAGGTTTAACTTCCTAAATTGAAGTTTAAATTTAAACTATCAACAACTCAATTTTCATTAGGATTCTTTTCAAAAAAAATAAATTAATGGAATAAGAATTCTAATTTTACTCAAAAACTTAATTCTGGAAAATTTGTAAAATTTTACAATTTTAAAAATACAATTTGACCCATGAATTTTTGAAAATTTATAATAAAACCCCAAAACTTTCATAATCTTATAAATTGGTCCCCACATAAGAAAGTGCGTCGCGACCTAAAGTGGTCAAAGCCTCTTCATCTGATTTTTCAAGTTATGTTTGCTACGGTTTTTTTGCCAAAAACTCGTTCTTTCCGAATTCTGATTGAGTTGAAATTTTATAGAGTTGTTAGTCCCTATTTCTAGTGTCACAAAAAAATTCAGCCAGAAATAATAGTTTTATCCACATAAAATAATAGCCTAATGGAATAGTGCTTTATAGGATCCCAAATACATATTTTTGATTTGTTTTTTTTAATCAAAACGACATAACATCAAAGAATTTGATACCACTGTAAGGTTTTGAGATTAGTGCGGAAGCATACATATTACTGGAATTTAAAATTTCTTCCAAAATCACTTTAAGGACCATAGTTATGTCGCTATTGATGCAAACAAACTATGATGTTAAATTAATCCCAATTAATCTAAACATGCATGTTGTTAATTTTATTTATCAATATAAATAAAATCAACAATAAAGAAATCATACTTGATTGCAATTGTAATTTCCTTGAGCTTTTCTTAAACTTCCTTCCTTGAATTTTCCCAAGTAGTAGTGCACCAAGCGTTGCACTTCTAATTGACACACTAGAACTGTTCTACGAACAAATCGCTCCCACTTTGAGAACAAAGAAAATAATTTTCTTTCTTGGATATTGAAGTCTTATATTAGAGATCAAAGAAATAATTTTCCTTAAATTAATCTTAAAATAATTTGGAACAACCAAAGAGAGGGAGAGAGAGAGAGAAATTTCGGCCAAGGGAGAAACTCTACCCCTTGGCCGAATTTTCACTCTTTATATAGACTAGGGATTGATTTATTTGTATCCCAATACAACAAGGACAATCTAAGATCTCTTCAAATCAAATTTGGTCTCTTTAAGATTTTTTTCCTAAATTAAACTAGGAAACATAACTAAATAAGAATTATTATTTAATATAAATTATGATTTAACTAAATAGGGTGTTAGCCCACTAAATTAAGGCCCAATATATTAAATATTATTTTGGCCCAATAATTAATTAATTTTAATTATCAATTAATCAAAATTATATTTAATTTAATTTAATTTATTTAATATAAATATCAAATATTTATTTAAATAATTCAATATTTAAATAATTCAAAATTTATTAATCAAATTAATACCTCCGAAATATTCCGAATATCCTAATCTTATTAGGAAATTCTATTTTAATTGAAAATCTAATTTTCATATTAATTGCCAAATTATTATTTATTAACTTTTAATAAACATCATTGGATTTGTAACATAAACAGGAACTGTATTTGTGCGAACGTCCTAAGTTCATTATCGAGTAGTAGTGGAATGATATTAACTCTTTAATATTTTATCTATATGATATCCCACAGATCATGAGTGAAAGCCTAACAATATGTCATGACCATTAGTCGATGAATGAAGTGAGAAAACTTATGAATATGTTAGAATACATTTCGAGCATGTCATCTCATTTCTTCCGATATTTATGTTCTTTATCGAGTCTGGGATCATGGTTAGGCCAAATCTTATTCACTCGATATATTTCAAATCTCGATCTTGTGGATTTGATATCTCTAAGATATCGACTCTTTTGGCCAAAGACTTGTATCTCTACCTTTGAGTTTCCTTGAAACATCTCTAATTTTTATTATCAAAGTCATCAGATCCCTTCTTGAAGTACACATGACTTCGTACGTTAATAGCTCAAGACCATCTAGCATTTATTAATAGGACGTAGCTAGTCGAATGATGATATACTAGTTAATCACGAGTACTATCGTACAAGTCAGCATATGATCTCAAGTCAGAGAATATAACGAGACTAATATATTATTACGAAGATCGATGACCTTAGATAATATTACTATGTGATCTTACGCTTCTGTGGTCGAGTTTGATATTTCATTCTACTAATGAAAATATATATTGTTTGTATCCTTATGATATAAGACTCATCATACATTCTATTAACATCAAATGTCAATTTAAGCAACACACAACAATATTGGTCGAGTGATATATTATTACCTTGTATAATAATCACATTTTACCGAGAACATAATTGGAGACTTATTCATATAAATATCGTTAACTCTCATAATCACAAACGTCTTTTGGATTAACGATATTTATCTGACATAATATCTCGAGATATAAACATGAAATATAGATGTAACGATGTGTAGAAAATATATGTATTTTATTAATAAATAATAAATTATACTATAAAACATTACGCCTTAAACAAAACATTTATAACAGGTATTATGGCATAAATTCTAACAGAAAATGTATGTATTTTTAGCACTTTTTTTTCCTATTTAAACTAAATTGAGACTAAGTTCAGACTAGGCATATATATGTGTGTAAATAAATAATTAGGATATTGTTGTTTTCTTCCTGACTGTTTTCAAAGGTGTGGTTTGGTGATGTAGGGTTCATGATCTGATCTTCAGGTCATATGTTCGAATCCAAGGAGTGCGTTTCTTGTAAGATTCTGGGACAACCGGAAATTTTACATGTTCCGTTTAAGCTCAAAAATGATGGTTTGGCGGTAAGGTTTTCAATGTTAAAAAAAATCAATTTATATCACAACCTTATTATCCCTTGACCTAAAAAGTAAGATTTTTTTTTACAATTTTACCCTTAGATACTATTCACATTGACATAATAATTGATAATTTTATTAATATTGAAAATACAAACATGAAAATTTATTATTCCTATATTATAACTGTATGGGCCAAATTCGGTCCAAAGGGTAATTTCGTCCTTTCGCTTAAGGACCACTGCTAAATACACCCCTGAGGTCCCAAAACCGAACCCCAGGCACTAAACAGGCCCAAACCCAATGCGTTGCAACGTCCACCCAACGGTCACATCACTTAATGTATGGCCTGATAAACAAGGGCCAGCCGTTTCAGTCTACCAGAGGTCGACGGCTCTAAATACTCATGAAAGCATAATCGAAACCGTCCCCCCAACGGATAGGTAATCAAAGAGTAGTAAATGCACATGATTCCATGAAAGGTATATAAACGAAGAAGAGGTGATGGACAAAAGCATGATTTTTTCTTTCCCACTGAGTTCAATACCACTCTGTCTACGAGCTCTCTCTCGAAACACCTCCTCCACTGCCCTCACGATAGCTATCGGAGTTCAAGGTACATCTAACCTCGACCCCCTCTCTATTACACCCATCGTTCGTCTATTGACTTGGACGTCGGAGCGTCTACGGCATCCACCACACCGGTGGGTAGAATCTCCACGCTCACTCCACTCTCTTTGTTTGCAGGATTGCCAGTGCCCCCTCCGTACGAAATCTCAATTGTAGGCCTCGGTGAAAATCAGCGCTTACAATAACTATGATGATTCATTATTTTGTTACAAATTTATTAATGATAAATGCTACTATATTCACATAATAATACATCAATGATTATGTCAATAATAATTCAATAAATTAGGTGGGTAATGTGGTATTATAAAAATATTATGAGAAAATAGTAGATAATAAAAACAATAAAGAGAAAAATAGCAATCTCTCAACATAATATAACACCATGTAAATGTGATTTTCTGGTATATGATTTGACTGTGATATGGATTTCCATTTTGGGAATGTGGTGAAACAATTTTTTTTATTTCGGGTATCCAATTTTTGATTGCACAACAAATTTAAAGAATACAATTTTGATATTATAATCTAAAATCTAGAAGAAATAAAAAATAATAATAATACAAAATGATGATTTGATTTCATATCATAATCTAAAATCTCTAACACAATCAAATTGATTTTATCTGCAAAAGATTCAAATTCCTTTTTTTTTTTTAAATTACCACTAGGCTGAAGTGTAAAATATACACGTTCCCCTCCCCTCAGTTTCTTCGGTGAATTATTTAATATATATATATATATATAATTAATTTTAGTCAAAACCAAACGACACAGTAATCTGACAAAGACTCGATTCCTGCGGTCTTTATATGCACAGATCAAGAAAACGAAAAATAACCCAACAGCAGTTCCATGTCTGTAAGAATAAACGCGTTGCCTTTTCTTTAAGTCATTCGCTTATTCAATCTCTTGCAAACCCACCGCCACTTTCAAATCTCAATACTTTTTCAAGTTGTTGAGTTTTTTTAGGTCTTGTTTTAATTTCCCATCTGTTGAATTCTTTTTTGGGTTGGTGTTAAAAGGGTCATTTATTGATTTACTTTGGATCTGTTACTGAATGTGGGGTGGCTTTTTTTGGTTATGTTTTTGTTTAAATGAATGAGTTTGATTTGGTGAATAGATGTTAGTTTAGTTCTTGAAAAGAAAATATGGGATCTGCAAATGGGTTCTGTTCAACTGGAGAATTTAATTTAGACCCCAAGTGGCTTGTTGATCCCAAGCTTCTTTTTGTTGGTCCAAAGATTGGAGAGGGAGCTCATGCTAAAGTTTATGAGGGAAAGTAAGTTTGAATTTTTTATTTTTTTGGTCTCACAGAATCTGATAATCAATTTTTTATATATATATGGGATTAGCTTCTTTGATTGCTAGAGGAAAATTTCAACTTTTGAAGTACAATTGTTGCTATTGATTTAAAAGTTGAGGCTTTTGGACTTCTTATTGTATTATTTTTTTTTTCTGTAAAGTTGAAGCTTTGATTGCTAGAGTAAATTCATCATTGCGATGATTGGTTTTTTTGTTATGGTGCAATTATATCTCATTCTGTGATTTATGAGTTCTTTTTTATGTTTTCAGATATAAGAATCACAATGTTGCTATTAAAATTGTTCATAGAGGAGAAACCACTGAAGAAATTGCGAAGAGAGAAGCACGGTTTGCAAGAGAGGTTGCAATGTTGTCCAGAGTACAGCATAAAAATTTAGTAAAGGTTGTTTCAGTAGCATATTTCTTTAGCTGAAATTCATGTTATAAATTCGTTTGTATCTGTTATATGGCATCAAGGTTTTTGGTTTTTGGTGCTTAAATTTGGTATGTAAATCATTGAAGGATTTGAGCAACATCTAACATGGAGTCACTTTATATTGCCAGTTTATTGGTGCTTGCAAGGAGCCTGTCATGGTTATTGTAACTGAGCTCTTATTGGGTGGGACGTTGCGGAAATATTTGCTGAATATGCGGCCTGGGTGCTTGGACATACGTGTGGCAATTGGTTTTGCCCTTGATATTGCTCGTGCAATGGAATGCTTACATTCTCATGGAATCATTCACCGTGACTTGAAACCTGGTATGATTCTTGTTACCAGATGTGTTTGTTCGATTGTTAAGCATATCAAGCTTTAATAATTAGTTTGAAAGTCGAACCCCAGTTTGATGGACTGCTACTAAGTTTGTGAATTTTGGAGATTTTATTGTTTATACGGTCTCTTATCAAAAAATTAAAAAAAGTTTAATCTTACTTATAAAAAAATAATTTTTGATCACAAATAGCTTGTCAATGTCTCTGTTCCATCCGTAGGCAAATGTTTTATTTCTAGTTTTATGTATGAATCTAGTAAAAGATGTATTATAGTGTTATCTAAATTGGTTTGATTTTATTTTATTTTTTAATTTTTCAATGTTGTGCATATGATTGTTAGAACTTAGATGTGCTACAAGTTTCTGTCTTGGGCCTACAGCTTGCACAAATATCCCCTTGTCTCCAAAGTAGTAAATGCTATTGCTTGTGTTTCCAAGTCTCATTGCTTTCCTAATGTGACAAATCCTTGAGAAGCATTCAACTTGAAGTCCAAGTCCAATATTAATATGATACAGTCACTTGTTTTCGAGTCGTAAGTAAACTAGATTGAATAAAGTTTCTTGTTTAATTACCTTTTTCCTATTTTCTCTTGATTTTGAGGGATTATTACCGATAACCAAAATATGCAAAAGGCAAGTTGCCTCAAAACTCTTCCACTTCATGATGCCGACATCAATGGGAATGATAGATTACTTGTGCTTATTTACTCAATACTTGGGTTAAAAACTTCAGTATTCTCGATGTGGTAGCTTGTGTATTCTTTTTCCTCTATTTTAAAGAAACAATTAGAATGACTACTGTGTACCACATGCTTCAAATCAAAATTTTCCCCTCGATATGGTGATGCATGTGTTTTAGGTAGCTGTCTGAGTCTGATTTTGATGTTCTTATGACATGTGAAAGTGTGAATAAGTAGCACTTGAAATTAGCCTATAATTGTCGTTTTAAATCATGATAGGTTTCAGTAGTTGTTATGTGGTTTGAATTTTAAATCTTAGTTCTTATTTCCTGGGATGGTTATAAACTTCACCTTCTGACTTCTCTAATCGCTACTTTAGTGGGTAAGGGTTCTCCTATAATGAATTTAACATTAGTGAAAAAGCTATCGATGTGTGGTAGACGGTCCTTCATTTTAAACATGCTGTTCCGAAAAGAGTTCTGATGGTCTCCCTATATTCTTTTGTGGGTAACTCTTGGACTTTTAGACACATAAAGTGCTATTTCAGAACAGTCATTGGGTCTATTAGATACATATGGTCAAAAATAATGAAAATTTATACCTGACTTTTCGTAGAGATTTGGTTATCTTATCTATGATCTTAAATTACAGTATAATTGACATAGTTTTAAGCATCATTCCTATCCCATATGATTTGTAGAGATCGTGATTTAGGATGTAATATTAAGCAGCATTCTTATGATTTTGTTTACTTCATTTTTCCAGAGAACTTGATCTTGACTGCAGACCACAAAACAGTTAAACTTGCGGATTTTGGTTTGGCCAGAGAAGAGTCATTAACCGAGATGATGACTGCTGAGACGGGCACATACCGTTGGATGGCTCCAGAGGTATTTTGCTTCATTATTCAGACCTCTATGATTATTATTTATTTATTTTTGTTATTAATATTTTGAGGTAGATGTGCCCTATGATATTAAAATACCAATTATCACCTCTGATGACAGCTTTATAGCACTGTCACATTAAGGCGTGGAGAGAAAAAGCATTACAATCATAAGGTGGATGCTTACAGCTTTGGAATTGTGCTGTGGGAGCTTATCCATAATAAGTTGCCATTTGAAGGCATGTCAAATTTACAAGCAGCATATGCAGCTGCTTTTAAGGTGATTATAATATTCCCTAGTAATATGTTTATCGTAAAATGATTATTGGTGTTTATCTCTGCATGCCATGAGAAAGATACTCTTTTCTTCATGTTCCAAATGCTTGCTTAATTTAAGAACTCCTGCAAACAGTCCCCTCCTGAAGTCCAGATAGATTTGAATCTGACATTCTCTTAAAAGAACCCCACGTGTTGTGGGGGGTAACTATATCAAGAGACTGAGAAACAAGGTTGGGGGATGAAACCTGTGGCCCTGATGAAGGGCTTCAAATCTAGCTACTCAAAGATATGCTGAATAAATGAAATTTATCACTGAAGATTCACACAGAGTGATATGATTTTCCTTACACATGGAAGCGTTGTAACATATGAAATTCATTTTAAATAGGCCAATGCTTGTACTTTGGCTTTTCCTAAAGTTTGGCTGGATCTTTCTTTCTCGTCTGACAGTCATCTAAGTTGGTTGAGTGATAAGGACATTTGGTAGGGGTTTCACATCTTGTAACTCAACATGGCATAATAAAATTAAATCTTAGTCATACCTCCAGCATATTTTTGGAATCATGTTATGAGATTCTACTTTGTTGTTTCAGAATGTGAGACCCAGTGCTGAGAATCTACCAGAAGATTTGGCTTTGATCGTTACATCATGTTGGAAAGAGGACCCAAATGCACGGCCTAACTTCAGCCAAATTATCCAGATGCTATTGCACTATATCTCTACAATTTCTGCACCAGAGCCTGTCATTCCACTTCGGATTTTTTCTTCTGAGAATGCAGTACTGCCACCGGAGTCCCCTGGCACAAGCTCTTTAATGCCTGCAAGAGATAACTCGGAAGGAACCCCAAACACTAGAATGGAAGACCAACCGGGAGGCTTCTTCTTCTGCTTTAAGCAATGTTACTAGGAGGTATCCTTATTGTTCTAGGCTGGCACTGCTTAAGCGATGCTTGGGGTTTTTCAAACAGTTGCTTAGGAGGCTATAGGTGGCGCTTAGATAAAATTATGCATGTTAGACTAGTCAACCTGCCCTCTGACTGGTCAATGGCGGCATTTGGGCGGGTTAAACTACCAAAACGTCTTACCCCGCCTACTGTCTTTGATAGCATAAGTGGATAAACTATAGCCTTAAACATTACATAACACATGTTGACTACCAAAATCAGTTTGTTCAGTTGGTGTAGAAAGCTGTGTAGAATCCGATGTCTCCATTAAGATTGTTCTCTCTTTTTTCTATTAATCTAAATTTTTAGTGTATCTATCTAGATGTGCCTTGAGGATTTTTGGAGTTGGGGTTGCTGTGATGTAGTTTCATTGTAAAATAAGGCCATCCAAAGGCTTCTCCTCCTGTTTACATGAATATTTTTTCTCATTATTATTCAGAATTTATTGTACCAAGTATTTTGAGTTTGCAAAATTGTCCATTTCTGATGGTATGCAATGGTTTTAGATATAGTGCAATTGGTACTCACATTCTTGAGGATATGAGTTCAAGTCTCTTATTTCTCATTTCGTAAGAATGTGGAAATATGGACAGATATCTCTGACTATTAGAGGAAACCGATTTTTATTGTCTTATCTAATTATCCATAGATTTCATATTGTAATACATGTACAATTGTGACAATCATAAAGGGAAAAAAATACAATTTCAAATTTACCTCCTAATTTAGAAAAACAAAAAAAAAAAAAATGGTGCACAGACGTCAATAGCTAAATTGAAAATGGACAAAACGGGACGATAAAATTGTCACTGTTTGTCTGTTTCCATATTCAGCTTGGAGAGCAAGGAAGCAACTTCCTTACTTTTTTTACCCAATTTTACGATAATGCCACCAACTCGGTTTTCGAAGTTGCAAAATGCTTGACATTTTAGCGACAAGATTTAGGTTCGTGTCCTGAGGGACAGCCTCGGTCCTAGGCTCAGTCAACGTTGGGGCCCTCATTAGATGAGATTTTGTACATCGTTCGTTTGAGATGCTTCACCCGAACCTCAGGCTCGGTGAAGGAGCCTATCGTAAAGTCAACAAAGCAAAATTTTCCCGCTCACTTCGCTCTCTCACTTAATTATTTGGCACTTTAACTTAATGGAGTGTAGAAAAGGAGAAGCTTCATTATAAAAACTCGAAGCACTTGGCTCTTCCTCTTCCTCTAAATTTCAGCTCATTGAAATGTCGAGGTAAGATTGAAGCTGTTGAATGAAAATCTGTTATTAGACTTTAATTTATTTTTCTGTAAATATAAATGCTACTGTTAATTTCTTATGTGAACTCCGTACAGAGGTGTTGGATGATCAGTTGAAAATATGATTTCGGATTTAATTTCCGGTGATTATTTGATAAACCCATGTCGATTTTATTTTTAACAAATTAAAATAAAATATCTAGTTTTTAAATTATAAAATAAATTAAAATATGTGTCCTCATTTGTTTGATATACATCTATTGTTGATTTGGTGTAACCAGTAACTTTTTCTTTATTGGTGAGGATTATTTGGATGTGTTGTTAATCAACTTTGGAATTATAGTGAAAATAGTACTGCTTTGTGTTTTAGATGCACAATCAGTTTGAGTATCAAAAGAGAAGAAAAATGGAGTTTCACTGCATGAAAAGGCAAGCTATTAGGGTTTCTTTAGGTTATTAAAAGATAAAAGGTTGAGTTTTGCACCATTCCAATTGAAAGAAATTGATGCAAGTCTAATTCATCTATCTTAACTTTACTATGTTCTTAGCTTATTTTACTGAACAATTTTTTTCAATATTTTGTAAAGTGATGCCTGTGTATTTAGACCTAACTAAAATTCACAATTTTCCAATATTCATGTAAGATTATATTTTATGGAAACTGAATATCTGATTGATGATACAGAAGCAGTTAGTGTCTTATTGTTTGTGTTCTCTGATTGAGGGATCTCTTGAATGTTGAAAATCTTTCTAATATATCGAGTGATTGAAGTGTCTCATCTCTAAAAGGCTCTTAGAGTGGGTCAGAAGAATTTCATGAACATTGTATTGCTAGTAAAGTATGCACTTTTCTTTTTGGGCTAGTTATTTATTTATTTATTTTTATAATGCTTCGTTGCTTTGTGTTCATCTATTTTCTTCTCTGTACAATCGGAAAATGTTTCTTACTGCTCAGAAAAGGGGAAATGTTTCTTTTTGCCCCAGTTATAGCTTATGATCTCGATTGTGCAAAGATGTTTCAAACATGTAGCCCAAATTTCTGCCACATGCTCTGGAAACATGCTGTATATCCGCATTCATGTTAACTCTGTTGATTGTTTCTGCTACAGATTCTTATAATTTATTAATGTTTTATGTCCTTCAGCACTAGTAGTTCTTGGTTTAATGGTTGAGTCATTCTCTCTCTTTCCTGCATACTTTTCTCATTGATCACATGAACAACCCTTTTTCTGCTTCATTTCTTTGAACGTTATTTATAATTGAACCTTGAGGTTATGAACATGTTCTTTTCTGCAGAAGTTGGCTTGTTAACAGTAGAGCAATTGCTAAGAAAGTGAGGAATGCCACTCAATCTTCTGCTCAACAAATCAAAGACTGTGGGGCAAACAGAGAGTGCCCAAATTGCCATCGTCGCATTGATAACAGCGATGTAAGTTTGAACTTTACCTTATATTTTGCATAAATTTCCTTGCTGTAATTTCCCTTTGATTTGCATGAGTATTGACATTTATATAGATTTTTTTATACCATCATTGAAACTTTATCTGCTTCAAAAATAATTCACATGGTGATTATCATTTTTTCCTTCACCATTTTGAAGTCACTTTTGCAAATTGATGGTACTTCGGCACCTAATTGATTGTGATTATAGAATTTCTTTTGCACGTATTATTACTACTAGTATTATAATTTAATGCTGCTTCTTTGATACAGGTTTCTCATGAATGGCCTGGCTTGCCTATTGGTGTTAAGTTTGATCCATCTGATGTAGAGCTGTTGGAACATTTAGCAGCAAAATGTGGTGTCGGAAACTCAAAACCTCACATGTTTATTGATGAGTTTATTCCAACGCTCAAAGGGGACCAAGGAATTTGCTATACCCATCCAGAAAATCTTCCTGGTGGGTTAGCTTTCAATCTTATATTTTTCTTTAGTTTTGCCACATCCTTTTGTATTGAATTCTCTTTCTGCATAATAAGTGAAATTTTAAACTGAAATATATGAAGGCTGCTGATTCCACATGCTCATGAGGCTCTGTCTTATTGGAATGCTAGTTGCTTTTGGCTATTCTAAACTCTTTATTACTTGTGTTTCCTAGATTGAACTTAACAAACTTAATCTCCCTATTCTATTTGGGTTGATTGGATTTATGTTTCTTCTAATCTTGCTACTTCAAATTCTTAGTGAACTTTATTTTGGGTTTAACAAAATGGGACTAAGAGGATGCAAGCTTATGAAATTGCAAATCAATCAAACTATTGTGTTAATCGCTATATCTGAATTTGTTGCAGGTTCTAGAAAAGATGGAAGCAGTGTCCATTTCTTTCACAGAACAATTAATGCCTATGCTACTGGTCAAAGGAAGCGCCGCAAGATCCACAGTGAAAATAGTTTGAATGAAGAGCGTGTCCGCTGGCACAAAACTGGTAAGACCAAATCTGTGATAGAAAATGGAGTTCAGAAGGGCTGTAAGAAAATAATGGTTCTTTATAAAAGCACAAAGAAGGGTACCAAGCCAGATAAGTCCAATTGGGTGATGCATCAATATCATCTGGGGACTGACGAAGATGAAAAGGATGGTGAATATGTTGTGTCTAAAGTTCTCTATCAACTGCCCAAACAAACCGAAAAGAATGTTGATAGTCCCATCATTGAAGAACCTGATAATTTGATCCTTGAATCAAGTCCAAGGACCCCCCTAACAAATCCTCCTCATCCTCCCCGGATAGGGAGTTATATAGCATGTGATGATGTTGCTGTCGGTAATAAACTCCTGTCATCTGCCGAGGTAGGTAGTTATTTTTTCATACATGAGTTGGTATATTCTGATTATAGGCTGCCATTTTGAATTTAGATATTGTTAACATATGTAAATTGTTGCAAAGATTATATGGATGGTTATGATTATCATGCAAGACTTTTATTTCCTGTTGGTACTTATTGAAATTTAATTTTGTGGATTAGGAACCCTTGCATATTGGAGAAGCATCTCACGTCCCTCAACCAGCTTTGAAGCCCGAGGATGATCTGGGGTACCTAACTTGGTTGGCCGGCGAATCTCAGGATATTGAAGTCCCTGGTTTGGATTGCATCAATAATTCTTTACTCTTATGCAAGGAAGATATCGGTTCTGCTTTCTCAGGAATTAATAATGTCTCATACACTGGCTTTCCCAACAATGCAAATGACATGAAAGGCAATGACAGTGCACCCTGTGGAATTTCTGACTTGGAGAACCTAGAATTCGATACCCCACCAGACTGTCATCTTGCTGTAAGCTCACTTTTTTCAACAATGGATATACCTTATAGGCTTTCAATCATGTAAACACCATTTACTCCAAAATTTCTTCTCTGTATCATGCAGGACTTGCAGTTTTCCGACGAAAGCATTTTTGGTTGGTTAGATCGTTTCTAAAGAATTACAACCAAAAGCACTCTAGGGACAATAAACTCCCTAATGTTGTCCTGTCCCTTGATTTTGGGTAAAGTTGTCTTGTTTTCAAGCATTTTCTTCAGCAGAAACGAGTTTAACTTGAATTTTCCGAGGGAGGTAGGGATTTTTTTTCTTGCCAGTTCAAGAGTCAATTGTTCCAGATAGTTTCAAGGCATATGAGGCAGTGAAATAGTTTCTTCAGTTTCTGGTATCCCAGATCATTTCTGGAATTTGATTAAGCAGAAATGTCCCCAGTGTTGTAGCCTCAATTGAAGCACATTTGTTGCATGTTAATTCACAATTAAGGTGCTTGAATTCTGCGGTTGATTTCTTCTGTATTTATGTTGATTGATCAGTAAACCATGACATGTGCTTGTTGATTCCATGGCTATTCATATCATCTCAAGATAATTTCAACTATACTTTCGGTACTTATGGTGGATGGTTGTTGTCTTCGGGGAAATTAGGATACAATAATCACTTTCTAATGTAGGAGCACCCCAAATAATAAAAACTATGAACCAACTTGAATGGGTGAAACACTCAAAACTCTTCGAAAAGAGTTTTGAGTACTATTCAGACATCATTTTGATCAATTTCATCAACAGTCATTGAGCTTTTTATCCTAACATTTTGCTCAAACTTTTCTTCTCATATCATTATCTATTGGAGCATCACTATCCCTTCCAACTTTATCATAATTTCTCACACGTTTGTTCTTCAATTCAGCAGATATTCATTCACAAGTAATTTTGACTCTTATTATTCTCTTCTTGCATTTCCAAATAGGTAAATATCATATCAAGATAACACTTATGCATTGCCTTAACATAACAATCTATTCTCATGTCCATCTAAAATGTAACAAAATTATAATCTACAAATTTTGAAAATTAACAAATCATTTCTACAAAACAAATCATTTATTCACAAAGAAAAACATCACATATATTGATATGATAGATAAAAATCACATTGGGTCTAGGCTTTGCAAACGTTGGGACTGAGGGCCTCCCCCTCATATATATCTCTATCTATTCTACTTTCTACTTTCTACCCCTTATTCACCCAAAAGAAAAATAAATAAATAAATAATAATACCAAAATCTAATATCTCTGCAATCTGTAATTGTTTAAAGTAATCAATTATCCATTTACAAAAACATCACATAATTCAAACCTAACTCTAATCGATTAACCGAGCCGGTGGAATAACTTTGTCATAAGGGAAAGATCCATTCTTGTGCCACTCAATACTTGGCCATGTGGGAGAAACACCGACCCCATGCCAACAAAGATAATAAGGCTTCGGTGGGACGTAACCTGATCCCGAGTCAAAAATGAACGTTTGCATACCTAAGGCTATAAAATGGAATGGCCAGACGCCACGGGGCATTCCCCCTCCCCGAGGCCGGCATATCTAATGGTACAAAATGTGATGGCCAGACGCCACGGGGGCATTCCCCCTCCCCGAGGTCGGCATACCTAATGGTATAGAATGGGATAGCCAGACACCACGGGGGCATTCTCCCTCCCCGAGGTCGGCATTCACAGATGCTCACATTGTCGAATCTGATATTTTCTCATCCGGTCGGGTCGACAGTCATGAACCACCTCGGATCGGTCATGAAACGCAAACAAGTCTGGTCTCTTTGTTGGATCGAACACCTCTGCTACCTGAGGTTGGGCCCCTTATCTAGGAAGTGAAAACACATTTATACCCTTCCTCGAGGTTCTGACTCCTTGGGGATCGAAAACCACCTTCAACAATAATGAAAAATTATTTCAAATTCATATCCGATTTTTTATTTGGATTTAAAAAATCATCATGAATCCTATTGTTTCCGGATTTCACCACATTTGTCTCCTTCACTTGTTCTTCAATCTCTTCCTTCGGATCTCTCGATTTTTTATGCTTTGAACTCTTTTGTTGTGTCTAATGAGCTTCCTCTAGGGTTTTGGACGTGCTGTTATATTTATAGAAAACCCTGGAGTCATGTCGCGCATGTGCTGCTGTTTATTCTAAAGACTCTGAAGGCGTCGCGGCGCCAAACCCTCGGGATATTTGTGTGAAGTATGTTGGGCGTCGCCACGCCACTCATTTTCCCAGGATTTGTATTTTCAGCTTGTGGCCGCTTTTCCCGCGTGCTTCTGAATCATCCATATGCTCCCAAAACCCGTACGATTGCTCCAAATTCATGCTCTAATGCTGTCTAACAATAAAAACACTAACCAACTCCAAAATATATTAGATCACATGAAATCTAACAAAATAATAAGCTGATGATGCACAAATAAGTGCGTATAAATCACACTTATCATAGGGTAATGGATTTTTATTTTTCAACACATTCCGTTGATTTGTGCCACAATTTAAAAGGGCAATATGGTGATTAAAGAAATAATATGGAGTCATATTAGTAAATTCAGCCATCATCATCTCTAAAAAGAAAAACCTAAAACCCTAAAAACCTCAGTAAATATTGTGAATCGAATGAACAAAGAACCATGAAATGAATACAAAACAGAAACAGTAGCAAAGATTTAAGATAAGGAGGAGCAGAAGAAGATCAAATGTTTGGTACGAGGAACATTCAAAGGCAATGCTTCAAGACTCTCTCTTGTCTCCTCCAATCCAATTCCAACTACAAGTACGTTTCACTCTCTAAACCCTAAAAGCAAAAAATATTATTAAATAAAAACATCACCTTCTGGGTTTGAATTCTTTCTTTCGAATTTCTTTACATGCTTCAATCTGTTGTCAAAATGTCAACTTTGTTCATGTTTGTGGATTTTCAGCTTTGATTCAATTCCCAGATAAATTCATCATTCACAAGTTCTTATTCTTTATGCTGTAATCTTAATTGATATGGTGTATCCTCAGGAAATGGGAAACGACAATGTCTTAGAAATTTTTCCATTTTTAATTTATTGTATTTGTGTTGACTGGATTGCAGGAATGTTACATTATTGAAGGATGTGTCACTGAAATTAGTATCATCCAATATGATTCAACCAAGTACTCATTTTGACGATGATAATCATTTCTCATTTGCACCATTGAGTTATCCCTTCAATGGGTGGTCTCGTGCAATGTCGACTTCAAAAAGAGGGAGGAGCATGCGGAGCAAGGTAGAAATGAGAATGCAAAAAGAATCCGGAAAGACTATGAGAGAGATTCGGAGAGCAAAAAAGATAAAGAAGAAGCTTATGACTGATGAAGAGAGACATATTTACAACCTCAAAAGGGTATTTTCTTGCCGTTGTAATTAGTTATGACATATGCTTATAGTGTACTATTGGTTATTGACTTTGAATTTTGATGGTAGCAGTTGTCCTTTGCTTAGGTCGTTTTAATAGGAAATGCTGTTGCGTACAAATTGGCTACGCATAATAGAGATTTACTAGCATAACTGTGTGGAATGATTTTATATTACCTTTTTGTTTTGTATACCTATCTTATGGTACAACTTTATATCCTTCAAACTCTCGCTAGGATAGTGTTGGAATCATTTAAAGTTATTTAAGATTGTTTATATCTGATTAGAGGTGGCCTGCTTAAGTTGCCCAAGTAAATTCGGAATGAAGGCTGCTTATATCTTTGACCAGTTATTTACTTGTGTCGATGGTGCCCTAGATTAATTGCACACATGGATTCAACAAAAAAGTATTAAAGTGTGATTGGATAATTCGTTTTTATTTTCTTATAAATGAATAATAATTAGCTGTATGCGGCAAATAGGTAATTAAGCGAATCATACATTGAAAAGTTGGCCCTGTGATGTCTCTCTCTCTCTCAATTAAGATCGTACAAAGTACTTTTTCCTATTGGTAGATATTGCTGTATCTGACTAAATCCTGTTAGTTACTTATGATATTGATATCATCATCTAAAAATATTGAATATTGTCCATGAGTGATGATGCCCTTTACTGCCATCATAGCTTCTGATGGAAAATTTTCTTGCTTCTGAAATGTTTGGTTGTAACAGAGTAGTTAATTTGTGTATCATCTTAGTCAGAGCTTGAATATCCAAATGATAGTCAGGGTCAATAAGTCATATGAGACCGTCTAAGCATAATTACACTAAATCTTAAAGTCCAAGTTTCCTTTCGTTGATCATCAGAGATAGGTCATTTCACATAATGCTTTATTTTTAGACCATCGGGATTGAATGTTTTCAAAATAATGTAATAGATTTGGGAAAAAATATGTTTAGAAGAAGATATAGAAGAGAAAAAGAGAAACTCCCATATGATGTATATTTTATTTACTTAATTTGTGTCCATAAGTCTGTGACTTCTTCATATGATCCTCTATCCATCTATAGTGATAAGTCATGGTTATCTTTAACAGATTTGGCGAGGCTGTAAGTCCTGCTGTTTCCACCTTTGCTGATATTTTTCCTTGACCCTAAGTTCTCTGTAGCTATACTGCATTATTTCAAGCATTTGGTCGTTTCCTCTGTTTTTATCATCTTATAAAGATAGTGGCCTTTAATATTTTTTCAAAAAGTTATACTTTCTGCTTTTACCTTTGCAATTATCAATCATGTTTATGGTTCCGGTTAAATGTACTACAATATACTTATGATTCTTTTTTCTCTGTTTGTGACATCTATTTAGTTATTTACGGTCATCTAAGCAACTAAGATATTCTATATGATTTAATGCAGGCCAAGAAGAAAGTGGCTTTGCTGCTTCAAAAGCTTAAGAAATATGAGCTACCAGAGTTACCACCACCTGTGCATGATCCAGAGTTGTTTACCTCTGAGCAGCTTCAAGCATATAAGAAGATTGGCTTCAGAAATAAAAATTATGTTCCTGTTGGTGTTCGTGGAGTTTTTGGTGGAGTTGTCCAGAATATGCATCTCCATTGGAAGTTTCATGAGACCGTGCAAGTTTGTTGTGATAACTTTCCAAAAGAAAAGATTAAGGAAATGTCAAACATGCTTGCAAGACTGAGTGGTGGCATTGTGATTAACATACATAATGTGAAAACTATTATCATGTTTCGTGGCAGAAACTATCGCCAGCCCAAGAATTTGATACCTTTCAACACCCTTACAAAAAGGAAGGTCGGTAAATATCAATGTTTCTCTGTTACACTCGATTGCATTTTTATTCTCTTTTGTTTTCCTTTGCCGTTTTGCATGAATCTGAACATATGGTACTTCAGATATTTGCCAGCACTTTGTACTTGTGATATGAAGAAATTCCATCCTGGATTTGCTATCTATCCATGAGCCTTGCCCTAGCCACATCTTTTTTTACTCCTCTCTATCTCTGACCAAGACCAAAATATACCAAAAGCAAGAAAAGAGAAATGATCATAAAAGAGAAGAGATCTAAGAGCCTAGTTATTCATATGTTGAGCAAATGGTGCACTTCAGTTATGTTGATTGTAATTATCTGCTTTTTCACCAATTATATGCCATGACCGTTCATCATGATAACTAATGCATGAAATGTAGAAATGGACGCGTGTCACGCATAAAAAAAGATGTAGGCGTGGCTGCCCAGTCTGTGAATCGAATATTCACGTATCTTAAACAATGTTTTATAATGTCTGCTTTTGGTTCTCCCCGTCAATCAAGGTTTCACAATTCATTTTCTATTTTCTCATCTTTACATGCAGGCATTGTTCAAAGCGAGATTTGAACAAGCTCTTGAATCTCAGAAGTTAAACATAAAGAAGACAGAGCAGCAGCTCCGACGAATGGGTGTAAACCCTGAGGATCCAGCTGCTATGGCTAGCATCCAGAGGGTTGCTTCAACATTCTTCAATGCAATAGACCAGAAGGAAGGAAGCCCTTATGTCTTCCGAGGAGACAAAGAGTCAGCAGTGAAGCCTATGAAATATATAGAAGAGTCAGAACCTCCTGTTGATAGTGATCAGGAGGAATTAGACAAATTCATCTCCGAAATCGAGGATGCAGCAGATAAAGAATGGGCTGAAGAGGAAGAAGCAGAGAAAGAAGAGCTTAGTAGACTGAGGTATTGGAATAGGGAGGAATTTGGAGGAAGGTTTAGAAGATCCGAAAACTTTAGAAACGATGACCTGGAAGAAAACATTAGAGGAACGAGAGGTTGGAAGGATAATCATGCCAGGAATAGAAATGTTGATAGTGATGATGAGCCTGATGAAGGGTATTCTAATAACGTTCAGTACGAGGACAGTCTTGAGAGTGATGCTGATGATTCTGATGAAGGTCATGATGAATTCAACAGATCAAGAGTAGAAAGAGGAAAGCAAGACAAGTTTGGAAGAGCTCATGATTACGAAGGTCGGAAGAGAAATGATGAAGCTGATTTTAATAGAAAAATGACAAAGGAAGACTCCGAGTCAGAAAACATGTTTAGTGATCTTGAAAATGCAATGTGGAAATCTGAATCCGAGGAAGAACATGATTCAACAGCATCAAGAGCAGAGGCAAGTCACAATAATTACATGAGCGGCAGTGATGAGGAGGATGATATTTATGCTACAAGGGGAAATGAGAAGAATTGGGTGAATCAATTCAAGAGTGAAGATGATTCTGAAGCTCACAATGAGTTTCATAGAGGTGGAAGACTGAAGGAGAACAATGAAGGGAATAATAGAATGAACAAGACACCAAAAGAGGCGGATGAGGTTTGGGACAGCGATTAGCTCAATAATCACTGGTTATTGTTCCTCTTACTATTGTATCATGTGATCTGATAAACAAATATGAATTTTGTTCGCGATTTAAATCCACCTCTCATGGAGGTTGTATTCATTCATACTTATTCAACTGGTTGAATTGCATCCTTGGTCATTCAGCATTGTGTAAAATGAGGATGCTTTTGAAGGATAGAACTTGAATGAAATTGAAAATGAAATTGTTCAGTAATAAACAAATTCAATATGTTCAGTAATCTTTCCGCAAAGCAATTTAAATATGTATATGATTCTTCATTGCATTTTAAGTGACAACATTCACCAGCAGGCAACATTTGGAACTAAAAAATCCCAGTGCTTGCCCAAATCTGGAAAGCTGGTAGAGGAGCCAATGTTAAAAAAAAAACTAAATATTTTTAAATTTTAATGATAGAATTAGATTTGATATTGACAAGAAAAATTTTAAGTTTAAAGGGGAAAAACTTCACATTCAAATGGGTGTCATAGGTGGGTATTGTTACAAATCCATGATTATAATTTATCCTTAAAAATTGATTTGTAAAGAAAATAGTTCATGGCTTATATTCTCATTTATATTGTTCTATTTAACCCATGCATGATTTGGGATCCTAACATTCCATCACGCTTCGCAACCAACATCCACGATGGCCATCATACTCAGTTGAGTGGCTTTGTGAATCCCGTTTTCGAGTATCAACCCTTCCCCAATCGCCATGTCTGCAACAACGGACATGAAACAACACCTATATCGATCCCATACTCGATATAATGCGTCTAATCCCATACTATGTGTGGTGTCTACTATATATTAATTGTTACAAATCCATTGGTAGAACTTATCCTTAAAAACCAACGAGAGGGAGCCAAGGCATTTATATTTACTATATTTAACCCATGTAAGATTTGAGATCCTAACATTAATGTTGTGGTTCATTTGTCCCGCATTTAGGGGTGTGCATCGGTCGGTTCGGTTGGTTAATCCTTGATTTTTTAACCGAACCGAAATTTTTCGGTTAAGTAAATGTGTAACCGATTTAACCATATTATGACATATAACCATTAACCAATTTAACCATTATATTTCGGTCGGTTTTGGTTAATTCGGTTATTAACCAGTCCAACAAATATAAACTCATCAACTCAACATTCAACAAAACAATTTAACACAAATATAAATTCATATTCATCAAATTTAATATTTAACCCAATATTATGAAATTTTGGGTTTCTTAATAGCCAATAATTTAATAATTTTTAGTTTTAACAATTTATCTAACAATCGATCTATGAAATTTTGTTATTTACTTATTTAGGGTTTTGAAGCATGTATATATTTCGGTTAATCGGTCGGTTCGGTTATACGAATCTCATAACCATAATCGAATCGAATAACCGAAAAAGTTAAAAAATTTAACCGCAAAAACTGATTTAATCACAATAACCGAACCGTTATAAAAAAAATGGGCCGGAACGGTTCGGTTAATCGGTTAAACCCGATTAATGCACACCCCTACCCGCATTAACTAAATATGGGAATAGCTAGTGGTTTATTAACACTTGAACACTCTTTCCTTAAAGTTAATTGTTAAGAATGAGTTCTACCCAAATAGGTCGTAACAAATGGTATCAGTGCCAACATCATGTCTCTCAGTTGTAATTATACAGCGCAAGAGGTAATGTCGATATTGCAATGTTCGGCCGGGATTGGTTGG